>LGAG01001242.1:560740-571586 GCA_001278395.1 Lerema accius
CCCGCTCTTTACTTTTATCTAAAATATTGTATCGGTGCATTTATAACCGTAAATGTCAAAAATAGCTTCACAGAATTCACTCATAGATTTTGGTAAGCACGGAGTAACATTTAGTGTCCAATCGGTCCCTAAATACAAAATATATGTAATTTATAGAAACGCGCGGAAACATATTTTCAGAGTAGGTAAGGAGGGCAGGTTTTATGATGGAAACTGTTTGATACGTCTAGCCTAGGCAATAGAGCATGAGACAAGCTTTTAATCATCACCATTATAACTTCTAACCGTATGAAACATTCTAATGTGGTAATGAGTTCATCATGACGAAAACAATAATTTGATATAACGTACCCATTTTCGAATGATAAATGATACAATGTTTTCCCACAATATGACCAAGGGTCTAATGCATTTCGGTTACGAGTATATCAACTCATTTATTTGTTTGCAACCTTGCCATGCAGACACGGAATTAATTTAATGTATATAAAACTGAAACGCATTTAACATTAATTATTGTTTTATCTTTAAAAATTACTAATATCTCTTTCTATGAAAGATTTTTAATTTTTATTACCGGCTCTATAAGCGCAAAATATAGGTCAAAAATATCAATGCTTCGAGCTTACATATAACTTGAGGTTAAAAATATATACATACATATTATGTATAAACAGAATACTAATAAACGTTGTATTTAATTTATTTTAATATCATCAAAACATACTATTTTCAAATTATGCAAATTCTAACGCAACTTGTTTTAGAATATCGAAATATAAATAAAATATATGAATAAATATAAAATAACAAAACATATAGAGGTAGCTAGATCTAAACCCTAATTTGCCTACATAGCTAAAAACTCATGAAAAATTGTATCTAATAAGAAAGCACACATTCTAAACTCTAAAAAATACAGAATATTTACGTCGGAAAGGAGGTAAAAAAATAAAACTAACGCAAATATCGCATGACCGCTACTTTTGTCGCTAGGTTATAGATCTATAAGGCGTACTACACACATAGTCGAGTCAACAAAATTCGGCAGACCCGGACTAAAATTATGGATTTATTTACAAATATAGTCGGAAAAAAGACCTCTGGGCTTGACCGGAACACACAACATTCATTGAATAGTAGCTGCTTTAGTAGATAGATTCATCGTTTAATAGTTACATTCAAACAATCAGAACAAGGGAGTAGCGACACTAATGATCCATCAAGCCGAATTAAATTGTGCCGAGGACTGACTGTGTGTTTAGCGCGCTTTACAGGCACATAAGACAAGTTTGCAGAAAGCTATCCACAGAGTTAAAGACTCCTCAAACGTCATTGTTCAAGGTAATATATACAAACTACGCCAGCGATAAAATATATACGTTTTTCACATGTTTTCTTTACCATCTAACAATGTTATGATAACATTCAAGGCATTAAAAGCAGGCACATATTGGAATTTGTTTTAATTTATACGAATACATTATTTTCTGCATACTTGTGTACAATATACACTATGAGGTGATATATAAGTTAACTGAGACGCATCTGTCAAAGCTTCTTGCATTTTCTCAACTCTTTTTATTCCTACATTCAAATGCAATTGGCTATAACAGTTACCTCGATTGATACAAATAAATATATAAATACAATATCTTCTGTCGAATATATATAAATATTTATTTTGCTATTTATAAAATATTATATAAATATAATTTAAATATATTACAATCATCTCTACCCGAAATGTTTATCATACTTACAAAGTGTTCGAACCTATCGCTACACACCTGAGCGAGCGGACAAACAGACAGAAAACGCTTGTTTAAAAGAATGTATGTATTAAGTAGATCTTATATTAATTAATAGTTAAATTTTACGTTCGTCTATTTGTCGCATTCATATAATGATAGTAGAATAGCTCTTATATGCGTAATAATATAATACACAAATTACTATTTAATTTCATACGCATGACCCGAATATGATAGAAATATAACGCAATGCAACTTAAAACACAATCATCGAAACAAAATCAATGAAGAAACGCCAAAAGCCAATTATAGCACAAGCGACAACAATTTAGTAAATTATAAAACGATTTAAATCGTACACATCAACAAACATTGAAATAAAGAAATGTGCAACACTGAACATCATACAATTCGTGTATACCATTCTCATATGGTAACACATTTATATACAATATACTATATAGACATATTGTACATTCTAATATACTAGTTTGTTATTGTTGATGATATTATATTTGATTCTACAAATTCGAGGAAATAAAATAATATTGAAACAATGAAACAACCTGTCAATCAAATGAATGTAGGATAATGTATAAAATAGTCATATAATTATGGTACATAATTACATATACACACAATTATTGAGTTTGACAATATAACGTTCCCACCATAGCGAAATTGATAATACGATAACCATTCCCTTTTTTAACTGGAATTTATATGTCTTTCGCTTACTGCAATATAGTTATGATGTAAATTAGGTTACATAATATCTTATCTGTGTTCTATAAAATTCTAGATCACAATGATCCTTAGTCTCAAATCATTTTCAAAATTATCTAATTTAAATTATATTTCGTAATGTAAATAATAAATAACGGTTAATAAATGATTCAGTGAAAGTATGAAGGGCCATCGTATGAAACCAACAGGCGTCCAATATGAATTTTGTTAATAAGATGGTACTAAGAGGCATATGATTTCAGCATAAATGGAACAGATTACAAACGTTAATGTTGCAGTCACAAAGGAGGGAATTTCTTTATATCTAAAAAACTATAGGTTTTACGACATAAAGTTCTTGGTATTCTAAAACAGACTGCGCTGAATAATGGCACAAAGTCTCTATATTAACTCTTTATTTTCCTTGTATACTTAGTTAACAGTTGAGAAATAATTAATCCATTGATAGACATAATAGAGACGTATTTAGACTTATATGTTTTGTGTGTTTTCTGTATGTTTAGTAAAGTTTTGTAAGCTGTCAATTCGAAGGCAACTCTTTCCTTGGTGTAAAATCATTTTTTGATATTATAAAATTAACAACAAAGTCTCCACTGTGTACCTAGTCACACCAAGTCCCGTTTGTTTTTTGTTTTTGTTGCGAAAACTGTTGAATTATCTTTACTATCTGGTAAATTTCTAGTAACATGATACTTACAATCAGTCGGTTGCTAATCGACTTACTTTTTAAACGTCATTAAAATTACTTGTGCAGTCGGTATTAAAACAGATTACACAATTTATACTTACAATAAATCAAAACTTGTATGTAGCATATGCACATATAAAGACATTATTGACATATCACATCACATATTAAGACGTATTGGAGTATTATGTACATAAACAGATATATCTGAAACTATGTTTTGCTCTCTCAACTTTTATGTGTTTGAGTGAGCATATTTTGTGTCTGTGTTTGTATTATGTGTTTGTGTGTGTGCGTGACTGACCGTTAAGTGAGGCGAGCCCGTCGTCATGCCCGGCGTGTTCCTCGGCCGCGTACTGCGACTCGCGGAACGAACTGCACGACGACAGCAGGCTGCCAAACAACAGTGCACTGCAGTCCGTAGTAAACCATCAGCCATAACATTGCGCGTTTTAACATGACGCATCTTCACGTTACAATAATAATAATGCGGTACAAATACCTTACTCTGTACTCACTGTTTAGGTTACGTTAAATATTTTGTATTTAAGTTTCGTTCTCAACGAGCTAAACTGTGTATTATGTTAAAGAAATGGAAAATTATATATCTACTCCTCTATTAAAATGAGATAAATATGTACTTCTGTACAATACATTAGTTTTTTATACATCTTCTGTCATTTTTATGTGTTGCCTGATCTTGTTACTATTACCATAATAGATAAAATCTCATTACAAACATTCTACCTCAATTTATTAGTAAAAATATAGAGTTGATTCAGTATAAGTCAGTAATATTATTATGGTAAAATTAAGCCCAAACCCAGATATGAAAAATGGTTATACCAATTAAATAATGATATGTATTAACTTTCTCGATTTTAATGCAGAAGCAATGAACTGTCATTGTAATACGTGATGTGATCAGAATTATTTATATATTAACACTTGCATCCAATTGCATGTTTTCTTTTCATTGATATTATAATTATAGGAAATACATATTTCTCAGTAACGATACTCTTGCTTTGCAAAATTATACACATTTTAAGGTACCTAACTACACAACTTAATATCTCAGCAATAACGCAAACTCAAACGCATTGCAAAATGACCAAACTAACAGTTAAGTCTAGTTACTATAGGCCAAATTATCACAAACAGATTAATGTATTTTTTGTTCAAATGAAAAAAATATCTTATATACAAGACAACTGGTACAACATCAGTAGTCCGATTATCCTATAAACTTACCTAGTCCTTTTTGGCGGTGTGGGCGCTTGCTTCCCGCGGCGATTGGTAGGGCGGCGCATCTGGACGCGGTCGGCCGCCGCGCCGCAAGACCCGCCCTTCTTCAAAGACATTTGCGGCGTCGAACACACGCCTTCCTGCAATTGCTTCTCCACCTCTGAACGTGGAGAATAGTATTTAGTTTCATACTTGAAATGATATAATCTATCCCTAATGGCTTGCGACTAGATGTGCAATCAAGCATTACGGGCATTTTGACCCAATACACTTATTGCTATGTCCATTGTGCAGTAAATGTTTGTCTGTTTCTGTGTTGTCCATGGCACCCACAACACAGCAAATCCTAGTATGAGGCTATAAGTGTATAGCGTTATTTAAATTACAATTTAATTGCCGGTCTCTAAGCACGAATCTCGAACGCATATAGGATAAGCCCTGAAAAGTGGAACAAATTTTCTAATGTCCGCAACCTTACCTAAACCCTTATCATGCTGGTTTTAACTATGCAACATCAAATCAGAATCAATCTTTATCACGTCAGAGCGTACAAAAAATGACAATCAACTTACATTCTGCACATTGGAATCACATTAAAATTTTTGATTCCATTGCTATTTACTGTTTTTATTGTCAACCTACCTTCAGTAATAGAATTGTCTTGGAACATGTGCTCGAGCGCATGATGTATTTCACGGAAGGAGGGGCGGTCTCCAGCGTTCCATTGCCAGCAGCCTCGCATTAGGTCGTACACGGCAGCCGGGCACCCAGGGGGACACTCCATACGATACCCCTGAAACAGAACCAGTACACATGTAATCATTCAACCGAATCTTACTAATATTATAAATGTCAAAGTTTGTAAAGATGCTTGGATATGTGGATGTTTGCAAGTCCTTCACGCTCTAACCGTTCAACGGATTAAGCTATAACTAGGCACACAGATCGTTTGCATCCAGGAATAGGACATAGGATAGTTTGTATCCCGATTATAGGTTCCCTTTTGATAAACATCTGTAGTACCTAGATAACTGTTTTTTTGTTCCTGTTCCATGACCATTATCAGCCCACACCGATATATTCCCATTGATACTATTAGCTTAGGCGACATTATTATGAATGTCTCCACTCAAAATACACTGTCCAGAAACAAAACCTACTGATATATAGATATTTTCCTACGATCAAAACACGACCGACATGTATGAATAGAAATAAATAATGTGTACAATGTAGTGCAATATCAACACCAAAAAAAAAATATTGTGATCCGTACGGTGTTACTAATAGCGCAATGAATAGAAAGAATTTAATACACACAAAACATATAGTTATCATTCTAAGAATTAATTAACAATAACCATCAATATTGTGTACAAATAGCAAATGAATTAGTGTACGCTGTGAGGGGTATACGTTACGCACCAAAACAACAAACAATATTTAAATACTCTTGATGGTCTAGTGCATAAAGGATGCTCCAAAAGATAAACGAAATCTCTGCAACATTCACATATTTCTTGCTTTTATTTAAGAAGATACTCTTTTTTGATGCTTGTATTTTAGATCTAATTTCCATAAAATCCAAAGTATACTTTGGAGTAGTATTCTGTTCCAAAGTGCATTTATTACTTTAAATTTTGAAAAGTATATCATATTTCTTTAATGATATATGAAACACACATACATCACAATTTAGCTCTATACCATGTTCTGCTTTCAATTTAAGTATGTAAAACCTAAAAATGTTAACTTCTAATTATTATTCACTTACATCTGTTATTTATTTATAACACTAAACTAAACATAATTTAAACTGTATGATGTATACTGTGGGTATCTATATTTACACATAATATATTATGTGAAAGACTCCATTACATATAGATTGTGCTGACATATCAATTTCTACTATATGCAGCTCTTTCAAACTATGATTATGTTTAAGCGTTTAAGAGAGACGTAAGGTTAAACGTGTAACTGTTGTAGTCTCAATGTATTCTCTCGATATATTAACACGAACAATTGAACACCCTGTGTGTGTACTCGTAATACTTTACCAAAACATAAGTCATTGTTAGCCGTACACGTATAAACGGTGTTCGGAAGCCGATACCCGCAGTTGAAGCGAACGCTTTTACTGAGAACCTCTAGTAACAGTGCTACAAGTCAACTTCACCTCGACACCATGATGGCTATCAAGAACACTATCATTTACATCTTGCTCATCTCAGTTACAGTGATCGGTAAGTTAATTGAAATATTTTTAGATTATTTTATGAAAGTGCAGACAGATAGAGATATGGATTGGATGTCTTTGCTTTTGCTAAATAAAAGGACAAAATCTTAAAATATCTTTACATTATTTAAATGTTCATTGTGTAGTTGTCTCTAATTAATTAATTTTACAAGTTTAATTAAATATAATTAAAATATGTTATTTGTTAAACAAATATTTTTTATCAATTATAATCATATTAAATACCTATTAAAAACATTAACTATTTTATACCCTTCGTCAAGTTTCTTCTCAAAGCTATGTTAAGTAGCAAAAACGGCATTACGTCTTTCTATTAAGTATGAAAGCACCTCATTAGTTTTAATTTCATTTATCTCTTTATATTCACGACCTAAAATAAACAGCTTGGAAAGTACTGTAATTCGTACAAATTATATAAAATGTATTAAAGTAACCCAAAATACAGCAACTCGGGATTTTTTGATACTGACATAATGAAAATGCGTAATTACGTAAATTACAACCATCTGTAACAGGACCCTTAATCGTTGCGTTTCGTTACAGGTAAACACAAAAAGGCTAAACCGAAGAAATTCGTTTCCCCGACTACTAAGGGCATCCAGTGTTATAACTGCCTATCATTCGACCATCCTGGCTGCTGGGATCCCGACCATCCCGATTTCACTAATATCACTGTAAGTATCAAAATTATTGTTTTACTTGAAGGCTCTTCTCCTAAGGAACTAGTCAAGCAAACTAATGACAAAAGGTATGCGATAAGCGTCCCCGTCACAAAGTTATATCGTCAACGGCATTCACTAAAACAACTTAAACTTGACCATAAGATCGTTGTTCATCAATAAGAGTTATTTTCTTGAATAAAGAAAAGTACCCAAAAAAGGGAAAACCACCAAAATATACGTTAAATTTAGCTAAGCACAATTTTAAGTGTTACTTTATAATTTTATCCACGCCTTTTAAATTAAATAAATAAAATGCTGACCATGAAATTATTTGATAATGTTACAATTACCACTAACCATATAACATAATATAGGGCTGTTAAATAAAATACCTTTCTTCCAGATAAATTGAAATTGGAATGTTGGGTTGAGAACGAATAGCAATCTAGGTGTTAAATTACAGGAAAACTTAATTACTGAACATGTTATTTGTCGTAGGTACCGAATATTGATTGCTACATTCCTGGCATGGAGTTCCTGTGTATAGTCATTACTTCGGAATCCGCTAAACTTGGTGAGTCGGTTACAGTACGCTACAATAACAATAACATACACGTACACTATATTACTAAAGAGAAAATAAAAAGAAGAAAAATATCGTGAGGAATCCTGTAAACATCCTAGTTCTAAAAGGACATCAGAGACCCGCAGTGGAACATTTATGGATTGCAATATTGATGACGTTGCTATAATAAATTTGTTTTTAAATAACATAATTTATGATGTCGAAATTTTTTGTTGGGATTGAATCTAACTAGCGTGTATATGCGGCATAGTGACGTACCACGCCGCATCGCTCACTGTTCCACAAATTAATGTATTACACTACACTGCATCCGTTGCGACTTATCTGCAATGGACGCAATCTCTTACGCTTTACTGGATATATTGGAGAGAACAGCAGATGATTTGTGTTTAACGAAATAAAAAAGTATTCTGATACTTTAGTCAACAGAGCCTAGCTATAATTTTGGTAGCTTTCTAACCCAAGTGAAACGGTTCGTATACTCAAAACTCTTTATAGTATAAAAATGAAAGTAAACCTACGTGTATCTTTTCAGTTGAAACGGGTCAAGAAATCGGTCCAGTGAGGGCGCGAACCTGCGTACCGGCCAAGGACTTCTCAAAGAAATCGGTCTCCTATTCTATGTGTAGCAAGCTGAGTAAGGAACTCTCTGCCTCCGAAATATTCTCCCGCATCGCCGTGAGCCGACCTCAATGCACGCTATGCAAGAAGCATCTATGCACCGACGCATGGCATTGTTAATTTAATATCATAAAGTAAATTCGCATATAAATTACTATAGATAGGTGTCTACTGTATTCTCTACAGTTTTCCAATCAATCCCTATTATATTCCATAGTATCTCGAGAATATATTATAAATACATTTCTTTGTTATTTATTAAATTCATAAAACGATTTTGAACATGTGAAAATTTATGGTGGGAAGTGGAGTCAAAACGATCTGTTTTCCATTTTGTTATCGCGATATTTGATTCCACGCCGGCGGAACGTAGGGCTTACATAACATGTTTAATAAACTACATGAGGAATTTTCACACGAAATGCAATAAGCTTGTTGTTTTAATACTGGCGTCTTGTTGAACTAAATGATATTGTTATTATGTAAATCAGGAATGCTTCGATGGGAGTTTGTTCTGTTTGTTTGTTATAAATTATATGACGTTTGATTAAACATATGTTTCAGTTTAAACATTGTTTGTTTTATTTACACTTTCCTGTCTGAATAAAAATATGCTATAAATAGTATTTATCGAAAATTATAGTAAATGAATAATTAATTATTCTTTAAGAACTTTAATTGCATCCTTAATTTTGTTTCATGCTTCAATGAATTTTGAACTTATGTAATATTTTTAGTAAATTCAGAATTCGTAAAATTATATTTATTGAAGTATTATGGCGTTATATTATTGAAGATTTTTGACTCCCCTCCACGCATATAACTCGCCCTAACTTTATTCTGTACCCGTGTCTTCCTCCTTAAACTTTACGTAACACACAAATAACCATATTTATTTAAAAATGTTGAATCATAACATTTTACAAGACACCCCTCTAAACATATTACGTTAGGTATTACTTAAACGGCCCCTAAAGGGCATGGATATCCTATCTCTACTTATGATGTTATGATAATAATACTAGCATCAATTGATTGGTTGAGAGAAATCAGCCGAGCTAATCAAATGAAGTCAATATTAACTCAGGTATTTCCACATGAATGGTTGTTTCGCCAACTGATCACAGCATTGATACCCTCTTTCATATAATATTATGAATGGGCAGATAACCAGTCTAGTGAAGCTATTAATACAATTCCGCATGCATATTCGGCAGTACTCGACATTATAGCATGTTACTCGTATGTATTACACAATAGTAACATGTTACACTGTAATTTAGTATACCCCATACAAATATTTTTTTTAGTCTTGCAGACGTGTCAAAATTTACTTTTTAACTGAAGCGAGTACACGTACTGTTATGGTGATGCAAAGTAAAAATTATAGAACTTCATACAAAGAAAAGAAACAATAATAATCGCGCTTGGTATAGAGCACCTAAATACATTTCTACATTCCAAATATTATCGAAGGTCGTTCATCCTTATATGAAAACATACAAGGATATGTTATGCATGCCGAAACAATGGAGTCGAAACTGTGTTATTGTATTGAAAGTATCATAACGTAGTAGATAAAAATATTGAATGTTGTAGTTCAATAGAAGCAATAACATCGTTCTAGTACTGTGCACGATGTTTTATTATAGTCCTATGAAAGAGTAGGCGGCTTTAATGAGAAAATACTTTGTTGAAGATCAATCCTTCCTGGTTTTTCAATCACCGCGTTATTGTTTTAACGAAGTTACCATAAGTATTCATCCCCTCATCGTTCCCATTCTATTCGTACTGCGTGTTCGAGTTTATATGTGACGTCATTATTTTCCTTTCAGACTAATTATAATTAAAGGCGAGTAACTAACATGTACAAATAACCTTGAATAACATTTCTATTTTGTAATTATAAAAGTTACCTACCTACCTAACTACTATATTTAAAACACAAAACTGATCGCAATTTTTATTTGCTTAAAAATGGAAAGCTTACTACGAATATATGACACATTTTTGATGGTAAACATATTTATTTTATTAATACTTAATTATAACCAGAGACCAAGTTTGTGGTCATAATTCGACAAAACAATAGACGTATAAGTAAACTTTGTCAACAGGGTTTTCCGATTGACAACAAAATTGTGTGTCTGACGTGTACGTGTATAAAAAGCACAGTAGTGTAGGTAATGTTTTAATTTTTATACATACAATCAACTTGAACTAAGCCAAATTTATATATATTATATATAATAATAAATCTATCTAAAATTTACAATACCT
>LGAG01001242.1:577967-591283 GCA_001278395.1 Lerema accius
ACTCTAGAAGGAACCTCTGTGCTAAGTTTCATGCTTCTAGGTCTATCCGTTTAGGCTGTAGCGTGTCTGTCAGTCAATCAACATTTTAATTAAGTATAATAATAATTTATTGACTTTAATCAAAAGAATTAGATACCCCCACTGTAGGATTTTCATTGACACAAGTAGAATATTATAGACTTCGCTACGGACACTGACACTCCCAACTAAACTATGCAGTTGTCAGTCATCATATCACTGCATAACAGACATAATGCTACATTTTATCGTACCTAAATCCGGCAAACTGCATACAATATAGACACGAATGTAGAGCAGTAATCCTCATTTGATTGGCGTTGAAATGTCAGACATAACGAGCTTAAAACTCCAACGTTATTAACATGTCCATTCGATAGTTACCGGTAGCGTCATTCGTATATATTCAATGCATCAATTATTTTGAAGGACGTTTTATTCAGTGCTTCATGACAATACATTTTAGAGAACTTTGTTACTTTTATCAGTGACATAATAGTGATAGTCTTAAATAATTGTTAAGAAAATGAAGTAATTTATAATTTCGATACTAAATACCAATTTTGTATTTTAACTTCTCTCGGCATTTTGTTTTGATTTAAAGCGAAATATAGTTTTGGAATACCTTTCTTGAGACTGAGTTGATTCTCACCGCCCGCCTGGAAGTCATACAAGGCAACAAACAGTTGTGGATCATCTTCTTCGTGGTGCGCCAGGAGATTTTCTTTTGATGTCCATCTAAGAAACAACACATAAAACTTAGTAATGGCGATTTGTAGTCCTTTTTTATCATGCTATCGAATGTATTGATAACATGTTAATATAAAACGGTAGGAAGAATGTAGCAACCTAGCTAGTAGCAACCTGTTGGCGGTGTCGAGTGGCTGCGGAGTAGCGGGGGCCGCGGCGGCGCCCTCTCCATCTGGCAGGTCCGGAATGTGCGGCAGCGGACGACTTTGGAGAAGCGCTTCTGTAACGAGGACAATTTGTTGTAGGTATTTCCCGCCATGGAATACTTTGAAGTAGTTACGTAATCACATATGGAGTAGGTTAGATCCTGTAAGCAGCACGTCCTAAGCTATATTTATCTAAATCCATTCTACATTCATTATGAACTGTGACATTTTGATTCCTTGACAAGAGTTCGTTCCCGTTTCTTTGCTAAGTTTCACGTAACTTGTGAATTCATCATAAAATATATCTAAAGGGATGCGACCCTATCCAAATGCGGATTAGCAAACTCCTACGTCAAGAGTAATTACATAGATGTGCAATTTATAATATGCCAAAAAAGTAACAATTTAGCTACCTCTTAAATAGTTACGAGCATAATAATACAATAATGTATTCGCAAAACCCGAGCATCACATAAATAGTTCATAGACCTCCGTGAATTAAACATTAGGAAAAAAAAATAACATGTCGGCAGCGTGTGTTCGTGTAATGATTAAATTAAAATCAAGTCACACACACGACAGTGACAGTTTGGGAGGCTCGCCACATATGGACGTCGCAAGCGAAGCACGACGGTGACTCACCTCACCTGACGCGTCGGAGGGAGTCGCCGATCGTTATTCTCATTATTCGACTGCCATTTTTAAACCATTGACTAAACGTTCCTCCACATCAGTTAATTACTTTAAAATCATGCTGAGATCTAGGCCAAAACCTAAATATAATTAAATTCAATTATTCTCGTTGCGTAGGTAACAATATCAAATTTATTATTAAACTATGCTGGGTGATGATTTTGAGTGGTCTGTATAGTATGTATGAATATTCATCTGTTCCTTCAGAAATTCTGAACTACTTAGCATAATTTGACAAATGAGGCAACGTTGGAAGCGCCTTATTCATCTGCTGGTTATAGACTATGAGACGTCACATTGAATAGAATATCTCGCCCTCCAGAAAGCATTAAGTAATGAACTAAAAAAAAATAATGAGGATATCTTGTTGGGTGTCAAATTAAAGGGATTAAGTTTTGCAATTCTCTTTGAGTTTATTAATAGCATAAATCGTGAGTTTCAATACTTGTAAAATTTCTGTAAATAGGTGCTAAGTAATTTAGAACGTTTATATGGTTGGAGTTTTTTTTACATAACAATCAGTATAATAGCCACAATCACGTTGTGCAGACTTAATACGGACGTCCTGGAATTAGCGGTATTTCGAAATTTAATTCATGATAATAGATTTCCGCGTGTTTACTAAATACTAGAAGATATAGCTATTAACAATATGATATTCCTGCCTTGTAGTGATTGCTCCGGCTGGCTAACTGCCCCTTAATTCTTTATAGTGTTTACAATTCGGATGAGTGGTGGATTAATAGCCAATAGAGAACAATGTAAGAAGTCCGCAAAATTCCTTGATGTGCTCAGGTGCTTATACCTAAATACTGAAGCACAAAAGCGAGTCTGTTAATCTCGAAGAATACACGAGTAGGTACTTCACAATACAACGTTCTTGAGGATGGCTTTAAGCTGGGTATGCGCGAGTGTTCATCGCGGTGAATTGTGAATAATTATATTATTATATGCGGAGGAGAACACATGTCGGAACAGTGTTGTGCTCATTGTCTGGGTCTGTAGCTGGATCAAAGCGTGTGTTTCCGGGAAGCTAACGAGCGCCGGCCTCTGCTATCACACCTGCCGGCACATATAGCCAACAGAGTCGGGTGCAATATCTACATAGTTTTAATTTCCACGCAGACGTCAACAAGTTACTAGTATACATAATTAAGAGATATAGGCTTATTAGAAAATCACCATTTATTAAGTCACCCGCCAAGAGAAGAAATGATTACTTAATTAAGTGAAAGACAAAGGGAGGCGGATTAAAGATTTAATACATAAAAATGTTGAGTCTTGTTGCAAGTTGTACTTGTTCTTATAGCGCTTGTACCATGTTCGTCATGCATTTGCATCGATACAAACGCGTATATAGCATACGAGATAATCCCTATATAATCGTTTCTAATCATTTACTTCACACACACTTTAAAAAAGAAACTGACTACACGTGTGTGAACCGAGAGCACAACTACATAATTATTTAAGAGAAATGTCATCCTCCAGAAACGCGCATATCACTTTCTTGAGTTTGAGCGGTTCGAGTCTTATGACTAGTATAATTGAAACATCCCGTGCACGCATTATCAATGCTCGGTCAATGAATAACGTATCCGGTGCCCAGGACGCGAGATTCCGGGATCGTCCCTCGACCTTGCTTCAAATGAATAACAAAATAACAGAATTACTTCAATGCAATCTGTTCCTCGTCCTTTTACTCCCCGTACTCTGAAGAGTAATAGCAATCTATACATTAAAATGTGAAGGATTCAACGTCGAAAAACTTTTTCAGAATAATGCAGCTGCGTACGATTTTGAGCTTTGTTGGAGAAGTATAGAAACCTAACACACGTAACGAAAATTTTATGCATATTAAGTGTTATAAATCGTTTCACTCAAAAAAAGCAAAACACACTACCACATTGCGTTAGGGACATAGACATATCATATACATAAATACGTCAGCCTCTGGGCTTCGAGACAGAAAGCTGACGATGACATTTGCCAGGCAGTAACACCGAAAGTTTCACATAAAGTCGAATTTGCTCTGCAAACCGGATCCTCTAGTAGTTCTAAAATTAAGTAAAAATTTTACCTCTGTTATTAAACCAAGGCGCGCTCTATTCAGTGTCCTTGCAGTTAGTCAGGAAAACTCGAATTAAACTAGAGTCGAGCAGGTACAAACTTTAAAAGCTGCCCTTTTTTTACTTTCCAAGATCTAAAGGAAGAGAAAATTTATTAAAAGGGGAAAATGCTGTTCGAACGAGCGTCGAGTACTCCGTTCGACTTAATAAATGTAAAAGTGCCTACGTATCATAGCAACTCTGTATTGAAATTGTATAAGAGTAGAAGTTTTCAATGTGCTCATATAGAATCACTTTTAAATTGAACCTAACTACCGTGAACTTAAGAGTTTTATACAAACAAATATATTTATATATTTTTATAAGTAGAAAGCAAAGTTATATAATTTAAATATTGTAATTACATGGTTAGAGTATATTTTTGTCTATCTCTCAATTACATCTGGATGATATATAGTTAAATTATAAAGGTCCCATGTTACTCCTTTCTGCTTTTCGATATTACTTTTTATTTTTTCACAATTAAACTCTACAACCATATCTAGAACCTATTCACAGAAATACGTCGATGCATAGCCTGTTTTCTAAAGAGCTTTTAACAGACCGTAACTTTTAGTATTGTATACAGCGCTAGGACCTTCGGTAGCGTAGGCCATGCTTTTAATATTAGACTTACCTACGACATAAGCACTTACATACACCGCGACATAAGTACAGTCGCGAGCAGGCGTATAAAAGCTGCAGACGCGACAAGTATGCGCAGCATGTGAGTGCTTTTTAACTAGGACAGTATGGGGAAGTACAAACTCAAAGTATACGAACAAAATATATTGGATTCTGTGAACATTTTCACCGATTTATTGATTTAAGTTTTTTTTTATATTAACGTAGTATACGTTCTTAGAAAACTATCGACAAAAGAAATCCGCATTATATTGCAGGCGTCCTTAGCGTCTTTACGATTGAGTATTTGCTATCTGGTTCGCACACAGAATAACGACCCAAATGGGAGTACATTTAAATTGTATGTATTTAAAACCTAAATAAGTAGAAGAAATTGTGGTAGGGATTATGATATTATAAAATCTACTGAATTTTCATTGTTCCTTTCTTCCCCATAATTATAGTATGATTAAATGCTTGTTAACTTAATTCATTCGCTTGTTAGCTTCAGTACTTGTAGAGTAAATCTAACTTCACGGAAAAAATATTCGCGGTCGCTCAATATTCTTCATAATAACTTACAGGTATTTGAGACAGTTTTGTAACTAGCAATAATTATATTATATACAAAATTATACATATAAAGCGTAGATAATTAACTACAGGAAAACTGTTTAGCTGTGCTACTAAACTTAATAATACATAGTAGATATTAATAATATATATTTTTATTGTTCAATGCGTTTGTGTCATTATCTCTATGTTAGGTATATTAGGGCGTTATTGCGCCAATGAGGAATAAATTATGACATTGTCCGAAGGGAGTTGGTCGGTAAGAAAGCGAGCATTGCTCAGAGTATGGATGCCGCCGTGGGAATGTACGCGCAACCGGTCGCCACTCTATAGTCTCTACGGCCAATGCAACAATGTGGTACAAACAAGGCTTCACTAGGACATTAGATTCGCTACTCTGTGATAAAATAATACGAATATTGTAATACAAGCTGAACCGGCAGTTGTTCTGCTGCAAGTTACTTATTTTCATACAAAAATACCATGCATGATTGCATGAAACATGTTCAGGGTTTGTGTTATTTCCATGTAAACTATCATGCTTAAAGTAATGTCACTTCGTAGTTGAGGATGCCTGCTTCCCTAATTTTTTTTCCAACGTGTAAAAATAACTGAGCAATCCTTACATTAAATGGAAAACTTGTAAATGCTTACAAATCACAGGAAACGTACATTGAGTTATCAGTTCTGCGGCGTATTATTATGCTATTATGCTATTATAGTATAGATACAGAACATCACTTATTGTTGAGTTTCTACTTAGAAACTTGGGTCAGGGATTTATTGGCATGTAAATAAACAAATCACTGATAATTTTAAGGAAGGATAAAATACAAAGTAAATAAGGTAGGTAATTTGATGTCACTTGTGAACAAACTGGCCAAGCAATAAGGAATCATTATCAAAACAAGTAGTACTTGGAGATTAATAATTTGGGTGGATTAAAATCAATAATTAAAAAAATAATTTACCACCACTTTATTACAGATGGCTCCACATTGACCATGGTGTTGATAATTATAATAAGCATCCATTCATAAACCTGTTCTGACACCTGCTCTATTCGAATAGCTGCCTTCTTTTTATGATTCTATTAAAGGACAAGAATAAACTAATACACGTTGCTGAATTTTTGTAAACAATTTGGCAAACAGCTCCTAACACTAATCACCTCGGAAAAGAGGCAAAAGACTGCCATCTAACATAGGCAAAAAGTGTAAGTGAATGTAAGTCTGCAGAAAAGCAGACAAATATTTCTGTAGGCGATTAAACGCGAGAAAACTCCATGACAAAGACTTGGACTTTCTTTACAAAATTGGATGATATTTTCCCGTAGTGAGAAATCACAATTATCTAATTTTAATTGACAACAATTTTAAATTGTAACCTTTAAACATGAAGTGGTCATATCTCTGAATCGATCCTGTTGAGATTTACCCGCGTGCACGTATCAATAAGCATGTTATGCATGCGTCATTGTGTCGATGTAGGTATGTGTTCGTCTGCAACCATGAATCCATATCAGGTCTCCATTCCTTGGAATATTAAGGCCGCGTAACTCGGTTGCACATTAGAGCTATTTTTAAGTTTATTATGAATATTATTAAGTGTAGGTACCTGCTGGTGTTTATACTATTGAAGGATTTGGAGAGTACAGTAGTTAAAATTATTGTTATCTCGTAAAATTAAGACCTTTTCTTATTATCTTATTAGAGGATTCTGAAACATTCCAAGTGCAATAATACCAACAAATGCGTACTGTACATGCGTTTTATAAGACGATGAATTAAACTATAAAAGTAATATACATTCCGACATGGATATACAATAGGTGTTATATTTCAAAGTAATAAAAAAGAAACACCGAACGAAACTCGTGCCGCTTGTGCGGCATATTGTTACCGGCGGGATAATGAAATTTGCAGAGAGCACTGCGGATCCGTTCACGAAAGAATTTAAAAGCTTTATTATACATTCCAGAAACAAAATCTAGGTACATGTTATATATGTATATCAAATAGACTAACGATAATGGAGGAAGTATTATGAGAATAAGGAATCGTCCAGCATAGATAGTACTTTTAACAAGCCAATACCTAAATAAATCATACATGTAACCCATTCAACTGTGTATCGCAGAGTTAATATTGTCTGCTTTGAATAGCACTTTAGAATCGACAGTTTCAAGTCTTCAAGAAGATAATATTTTCGATATCATCGATCGGATGACAGATCAGGTTGGTGTGAGTCAGACAGAGCACTCAGAACAGTCCTATTGGAACGCCATCCATGTTTCCATGTCGATTCACAAAAGAATTATAGCTACACGCTAGTATGTTACATAATAAGGACGGAATCGTGTACTTTATTGCAAGTTGATGCCTTATAATTTAATTTCCTTATATATGAAGGTACTTTCTACGGCAGGTTATGTATGATTTTCATAGATATGTTGTATGAATATTCATATTATGTTCATTCCTGACTTCTGGTGTACTTCACATAATTTGCTAAACGAGGTGTCGTTAGCTTATTATTTTTGTGACGTCACAATAAGTTTATTATAGTTTCTATAAACCTATAAGAAGAACGACACATTTTTTCGGATACCCCTGTCACCGCGTCATCGTGGATGTGTTTATTTTGATTAATTAAAGTTTTTTATAGTGACATCATATCATACAATGTGCTTATGTAGTACCTTGATTCCAGCCACACCTACAAAATTATGACAAAGGTTTTAACGGTGTTTGCCGAAGCGAAAGTAGCGGTTCAGCTAATGGATTGCTTTTAGTATTTGTCAATTTGCGGTCACTGCTTAAAACCTAGTGTGATATAAATTTATGTAAACTTTATGAAAATATCTAATAGAAACAATTTTGGAATTTGTACGCAATTTAAAATAAGTAAGTAATTCCCCTCTGAGGTTAAGTCCGCGAAAAAGTACGGATATGAGAAATCAATGAATACTAGAAAAGGATGTCCCAGAGACCGGTACTTATCTGACGTTTCATTTTCTGTCGTCCATATAATTCAACAAAGACTCGGAAAAGACCCGACTACGGACGGACATTGAATAAGAATATTGAACCTGTCGTACCTAGCTTACCAACATTATGTTGTGTTATGTTATGACATTTACTCAGTAAGTGTATATTTTTATGGTTAGATAATTTCGTATAACAATATTTAAAAACACCATATTTCTGCATGAGTAAGGTTTTTTAATTTTTATGTTATTAAGTAAATTAAACATGAGTAATATAGAGCGTGCTGTCGGCGACAGATTCAGAACTGGTTGTACTTTCCGTGGCCGCTTCACATGTGAATATCAGTAGCGCGGCCCGCCACTAGTTCGACGCGAACACATACAAACGACTTCATAATAATGTTTGATATCGCTTCAGACGCGTCGCGCACCGGAATATAGGTAATACACCTGCATCGGTACGTGATCACTTTCATACAATGCCATAATTACGTTTGATTGGTACCTACCTACTGCGCGGTCGCGTTTGCGAATACAATTGCAAGTGAACATGACCAAACATTTAGATTGCATTTAAAGGGATCTGTTTACCAAAACACAGTAAAATACGAAGGCAGTAAGCGAAGAGGCATTTTGCTGATTATCGCGATACTTAAGAAATATTAATAAGGACAACTTTATATTAAAACAATCTTTGCTGACAGAAAAAGCTCATAAAGCAAAGGTAAATTGATTGAAACTCTATTACTCTTGTCTGGCATATACCTTTATATGTAATGCTATACTAAACTATGCAATTGGACAAATGTTGTTCTGCGTTCTTTATTGTGTTTATTATTCCAACCGCTCTACCAATTGCTCATCATATTGGACAACATTTATATGACTACTTTTTAGTATCTCTTAATAGTTGGGCTGATCACTTATAGAACATCTATAACAGAGTTAAATTTTGTTTCTAAATCATACCCGGTTCTTCTTAAATACTCAAAAAAACTTTTAATTCATTCATTTAAATTCATTTAATTCATTCTTTTAATTAATTTAAGAGCTACTCTAGATTTTTATGTATTAGTATGGCAACTGTGTGATTTTGGAATATACCAAAAAAAAACTTGTAATTACTTAGTTGCCAACATAACAAATAAAGTGTAAATGTATTAATATCCATAATTATATAAAAAGAATGTTATTTTATGTGGACCTTAAATACATGCATGACTACTGTGGGTCTTACGCTCAGCTTAAATTTAGTTTGCATACGAGATTGGCTAATAAAAGAATTCGCAAGGAGTAATAAAAATTTAAACAAAGATGAAAAATCATTACAACTTTTTATTTACATAACTGAAATATTATTTCCCTAATTTTTCGCACATAATATGAGCTGGACTTTCTTTATATTTATAAATTTTTCGCTGCAGCATTTCTATTTATGAGTACCTACTTACCTTACCTTAGTATATTGATTTTGAGAGAAGATACCAATAATCATGCTTTGTTAACTCTCATTAATGGAAAAAAATACTGTTAAATTGATGTAAACTGATTCCTATTAAGATGACCTTATGCTTAATCATGTATCTGAAATTCAGATACAGATTCTGATTGTACTGGGAGCAGTGCAAATATTTTTAATATCAAACTGAAATAATTTCTGAAGGCACAAAAGCTTGATGACTTTTAACTTATTAATATTAATACTCCATCACTTAAAAACTGGGATATATAAAAAATTAATAAATGAGTTACCTCTTGTATTCCCAGTTTTTAAGAAATGGAGAAATATAGAATGATAACAATCGCATATGCACATATATAGGGGTAGTTTTAAATATTATAGGCAATTTATTTAAATAACCAGACAGGTAAATAATTAATAACTTTGGATTCTTCTCTTTAATATTGCAGTTAAATGAATCAAGTCACATAAAGTTGTGATCATAATAGGCATGATGATAATTTTTTGTTGCCGTTATTGAATGAAAAACCTCATGATAATGGTAACTCTGGCAAAGGAATCACTCTGCTTACATCAAGCCTTCCCAATATATCGTATTTAGGAATTGATATTTTTGGACTTTCTCATAATACCTCCAAACGAATGGCGTTAAAATTATGATGTCACCATTATGTACTTTCTATGAAGTGATTATGAACTTTGTTTGATAGGTATATTAAATATCCTGTTTATGGATATGATTTTTATACCAAAGTTGCTATAAATCATGTGTATTATTTAATGGCATTGTTATTATTAATTACTTTATACTTTTTAAATGGACCTACTGATTGTTGAAATCCCTAAAACCATCTTAAACATAGCTTATCTAAGTAAAATTTTGCAGATTGTGATTTTTATGTGTATTTTACGGTAATATTCGGTAAATACAACAATCCCGAGTACCGGTCATCATCCCCATTAATGTACTACAACAAAGTAGATCTAAACCTATGTGTTATAAGCACAGTTTTAAATGGAGTGCAGAGTTTAAAAAGGCGCCTTGGCCTTGATAGTTGAAATCTGTATAATACTATAAGATAACAGTCATTACATGTTGCAAAAGACTTACAAGTAGCAGAAAGATTATTTATTGCATTTGAGCACTTTATTAAATTATCCTCTGTAAGGAAAATGTAGCTGTGAAGTGAAGGCCTTGAACCTATAATAGATTAAGATACAAAAAAAATAGAAATCAATGGAAAATCGTTCAAGCGTATTTTCGCCGTAAACTTGATATCAATGTGTAATAAGATCTATTAAGATAGACAATACATAAATTTAAAGGTATTTAGAGATGTGACAATATTTGTGAACATAGGGCGAAGAACAAAACAAATAACAAGATAGGATTAAATTTAATAATTATATTATTATCTAAATAAACTGTGACTTTACCATTTTTTTTGTTATCTGATATTTAGATAATTGGACCCTGCACATGGTTCTTAAGTTGTAATACTTAAAGAGACCAGCCAAACGAATAAAGTTATTTAAGCATTGCCACAGCTAAAGTTGTCCAATATGATGAGCATTCAATAAGATATATAAAAGTTTAAGATTAGAAATACCTGATGTGGAAAACTAATGGAATCACCGATCTATAAGACGGCAATATTATGTAGCAAAACTACGCTCGGTCTCCTAGTTCAAAAATATTACATTTAGATGATTTTTTCTAAAAATATGGTATGGGATTGGTTAACTTCATTTATTTTAAATCAAAAGTCAAAATTTTATTATTTGCTTTCCATATGTTAAGAAATAAATTTTGACAGCCAATCGTGGTTGATTCGATTGCTCATTGTAACATCCCTGTATACTGTGAGATGGTACTTAGGGATGTACTGCAATCTTTTATAGGACTTGGTGTAAAATGGTATAACAAAATTCCAATGTTATTATGTGACTGGCTTGATGAATTATTTAAGAAGGGTGTAAAAGCTTAACTTATTGGCAAGGGTTATTTAATATAGTGTAGATGAATATATAAATGTAACATGGAAATGAACAGTTATTGTTATTCCTTTTTCTTATCCCTTTCATCTGTTCCATGTGGTAACACCTTTGCAAAACAAGGGTATATTAAAAAAAAATTATGTGCATAAGTGTATTATTGATGCCTACATGAATAAATGATTTTTGATTTGATTTTATAGAACACCTTAATATTTTTGCTACAGGCATTTGAGGTGATAAAAATATGTCTATTAGTGTTTCATTGTAACCCCCCTAATGAAATGAAAAATAAAATTAATTATGAATTAGCAATATTCTTCAAAATTATTAACCTTCAGTTACAAGACTGACATCATGATTTTTTTTTAAATATCAAACATCCTATTAAAAAGGCTAATCATAAAGTTAATTGAAACTCACTTTAAAAAAATTATCGACTTTCGAAAAAAGTAGATATAGGTAACCTTAACCATAAAGCTCACACCATGCAAATTGTTGCAGTATATCTTTAGGCTGAATATTGAAACGCGAGTATAATAGTAACTTGTATTATTTCATAAAACATTATAAACTTCGATCTTCACTATCAACCGACGATCATAAAGGATCAAAAATGAATCAAGATGTCAACAACCTATTAAAAATAGCGTTAGATGAAAAAACCATTCAGTTGTGTACGTAAAAAAATATAAATATAACAACAGTCAAATATAATACAATTATATGTATTTTCGTATTTCATAACAGAAAATAGCATTGTTTATGAAAGAACTTTATCTGACTCACCGCTGTGTTCAGTAAAAATGTTGGAGCCAAGCATGCGGGGGTCCTTCGGGACTCGCGGCTTGCTCCTCGCAGAGCGCATGGAAGCGCCGCTGGCCGTGCCTCGCTCCTTCGCCTGCTGCGCACCCATCCTGCACCCTGGCCGACGCCACCCTCGCCGAACTAGCGACCCTTCGATCCACCGACACACTAATTCAATAAGTCCACCAATACAGCAACGTATACATTTCCCATAACTACTTTAGTCCACTACCGCGACAACGCTTATTAAGATTAAATACAAGCAAAAAACCGGATCACGCGTCGATCATACTAAGAGATTTAAACATTCTTGAAAAAACATTACCGGAATCGATCACGACATAAAAAACACTACCTCCGCCATTATGTGAGACTGACATGTTTGGTTTGACGTCGATTTATTAATTGCAACACACTACCGGTAGAGGCAGCACCGTAGACTACAGATAAAAAGAAAAAATCTATTATACATTTGCAGCAAGGTATAGACAAAAAGAATCATCATTTTTAAAATAAAATACAATCATACTCATTGCTTCTATATGTTTTCCAATAACATGAGGACAAAAAGTCAATTTATAGGTAATTTACTTATTACTTATGACCATGTTGCTATCCACCCGGGAGATATTGTTTTTCGCCCCATTTTTAAAGAATATAATTGGAACAATGATGTACCTACATAATTGTTCCGATACATAGAACTCAAAACAAAATACAGTCACTAAAGTAGGTGTGGAACTTTCCTCCTGCTATAATACTATTTTAGTTATATATCACAGACATATAAAATTTATGTATCTGTGTTTCAATGCTATTTGTTTGCTATATACATAAATGTAACGCCCTGCACAGAGCCGCCTCCAGAAGTTCGGAAAAAGTTTATGGAGATGAATTAACTAGATGGCGCTGGACACCTAAAATAGTTTTATAATTATATTGTCACTGGCAAGTCACAAGAACTTTAGTTCTTTATAAAAAAATTACAAAAAAAACTTTGTAAGCGCCTCCGCGCACTGGGTCTCGAGTCCCAAAGACAAACAAATGAATAACGATCTGTCTTATTCCAGCGCGCTCACAGCGAGACACGACACGAGTCTTGAGACACCATAAACAATATTAGTATTTTATTCCAAACAACTTTCATGGTG
>LGAG01001242.1:591482-606634 GCA_001278395.1 Lerema accius
TGCTTGCTTAAATTTTTTTTAAATTTTCAAACAAACTTTCATCCCCTATTTCCCCCCCTTAAAGTGTGAATTTCCAAAAATCCGTTCTTAGTGCTCCCCTACACTCTAGAAGGAACCTCTGTGCCAAGTTTCATGCTTCTAGGTCTATCCGTTTAGGCGTGTCTGTCAGTCAATCAACATTTTTATTAAGTATGATATTGTTGGGCAGTAAAATAAAATAAAATACAACTTAAGATTTTTTTACACATTATTTAGGGAAAATAAGGAAAGTCTTATGAAAATACTGAAACATATTAATCATAAACTACACCATGAAGGTTGCTTGTTATAAAATAATAATATTGTCTATGGTGTCTCAAAACTCGTGTCTCGCTGTGAGCGGGCTAAATAAAACAAATCGTTATTCATTTGTTTGTCTTTGGGACTCGAGACCCAAGTGCGCGATCGGCATAATAGATTCTGTAATAAACCCGCGAAATTGAATTTCACCACCTTCTTATTAACTTTATAGGTAATGCCATGCAGGTTAAGTTAATTGAAAAGGTGCAGATCTGATATCATTGGTATAATATTAAGGTGATAATTATCTACCCGATCCCTGATATGAAAATGAAGCTCGAAGGTGGAAGGCATAACGCTGGAATGTAACCTAAACCATTAACGCACTACTACTGTGCATCTGTGCACGGGTGCTTTCTCATAATTGTGACGGTATAAACGGTAGAGCATACTTTGCCAGTTTTCGAAACCCTTCTATATTTAGACCCCTTCCGTTTTATGATAAGAAAAAGTCACAAAGATATCTCTAGACTCTTGTAGAATGACGTCTAACGTTTGCAGCTATTTAGGTACATTCAAAAACTTACACGTGGTTATTTGTTCGGAATGTTTTATTAGGTAAACTTATGACCATTACAGGCATCTAAGTAATTATAAGTACAATACGTATATAATTATTAAATAATATATTTTTTCAATTTACGTAGCTACCGGCGCAAAGCAAGTACTAAAATACATAGGAAAATAAATATTTATGGGTAATCTAGGCCTAACACTGGTAACAAAAATAGGTACGTATTTATAAGGATCAATCAAGCATTATTTCTTTAATCTGCGTACACTCTTGAATTATCCTGAACTGCTACAAACAATAATTTAATTTGTTAATACACATCACACTTACGTTTTATATTAAGGTCTAAGATCCGGTATAGGAAAAACATAACGTCACCATCTTATTTGACGTAATACTACTTTCTCGTCCTGAAATAACAGATGACTATAATATTTTTTATAAACCGGATCTCTTACTAATAACTAAATAGCCTATGCTAATAACGACGTGAACTTCCATCATAATCTTAAATCGTCTTTTAATATTTAAGTCCAGTGCCGTCTTAAGCATATTCCGCGCCGGGGTGCAATTGATTAGCCGCGCCCCTATTGTTACAAAAAAAGCGCAAAATAATTTCAATTTTCCATTTTTTTCCGTTAATTCCGTTCAGTTCTATTAATTTCTCGAAACTCTGTAATTTATATAAAAAAATCCAAAATAATCTAAATGTAAGCACCTAATAAAAATCTAGGTAAGTTTCTAGTGCTCGGCGCCCCCTAGTACCTCGCGCCCGGGTGCGGCTGCACCCCTTGAACCCCCGGGTAAAGACGGCCCTGTTTAAGTCAATAATTAAGTTAAGTAAGTAGTTATGTAGGTACTTCGATCAACTATACCAACTACATATAGCGCAGATGAAGGGTGCTCTTATTTATTTAGTTTTCTTGAAACTCTGCCAATGTAGACATGTTTCACATGTGCCGCATAACTGGTACAAAATTACGTTTGAAAAGAGAGTTTTATTATTGTATTCCTTTCGGTAAGCACATTATTAAGCTTAAACCCGGATTTTATCCGACCAAACACCTTTATAAATTAGGTTTTTTTGTCGTCAAGGGTTGTCTAACACTTGCTTTTGAAGTCAATTTTTGTGTGGACCAGAACATCTAGATTCTATAAGATATTGTTGATCGAAGACCCTGTAGGTAATAACAATAATAGTATACGATAATTAATAATGAATACTTTAAGATAATACTGCAGCAGTTGCAAAAAATGACCTTGTACGTCCTCACTAACAGCCAAAACATAAAATACAATACATATTTGCAAACAATTATAATCTTCAAACATTCTTTGGCACCTATACTTTGGCTCAACATTCGCAAGTAAAACCACCGTTACGTTGCTTTTGCTTTGCACTGTCATACTTATTACAGAAACTTAAACCTTAAGCCACTTTAAACGCAGGTACCTATAAATATTCACACTGGCTCTTAATCTAAAAGAAAAAATATTATACGTTGTCGTATAGTTAACAGATATTTTTTTGTAACCGATAAGTAGTTATAGGTATGACAATTAACAAAATGAATTGTTTAAGTTACCTAAGCGCAAGTAGGTAGGTACAATACTTCGAAATGTAAAATACTATTTTCTTTATACATTCACAGCGTAATTAATGACATTATCAAGTTTCCAGTTGACAGTAAAATATGTACCTAATAATAATCTTTAAACTGAGGTAACAAGTTAACAACTAGTAACAAAAAGTAATACCTATCTAAACAAAAGAAAAACTTAACAAAAAGCAGCAAGAGAAGGAATAATGATTGGATATTGATAGTACCTAGGTACATTTAAGTACAGCCTAATAAAAAACTGAAAATGAAATTAGAAAAATGTCTATCTATTAAACCAGACATTTTCAAAATATAGCTAGATAGCTATCTTCTACAACAATGTTAATATTAACATTTAAGTAAATATACATTTAAACATTATAATATGACGTGTATTTAGGTAAGTATTTTTTTGATTAAGACTAAGTTAATTATAGAAAGAAATAGATATGTGTTTGATACGGAACACAAGCGACTGCATGCACATGAGCAATTATTGTCGTCTCAATGGAAACTAAACTTTTATATTTTTTAAACGCTCCTAAAACTATATTCACAAATTCTACTTAGTCTGGTACAATATTAGCGAAGTCAAAAAACAATCAGAAAATACGTCTATAATATTCATCTTGTTGAAGATCTTGATTAAGTAGGTGCATTCAGTTCCAATCTTAATTGCATTTATCCACTAATAAGTTATTAGGTACAGATTGTAGGTAAGTAAGTAGGTAATAATTATAATTATATTTAGCGTCGCATCTCTATCTCTAAGAACCCGCTTATAACACTTGGATTATGTTATAGGTGTTGAAATTGATCTGATATCTATGTATTTATGAAATCTAATTGTTTATGGTAATGGAGCCTCTTCGTAGAAGTCTGGTTCATCATCTTTGTCTATATCCTTTTGGACACCATCCAACTGTAAACAAATAATTTTGTATGAAAAAAGTTACGCAGTACATATTATAGACGATCAAGATGAATTTTCAATTACATCTACAGACGAACGAAATGATTAAATAATTTAAACTTACCGCACGTAGCTGCAAAGGTGTGAAAATATATGCAATTGCCATTCGTAGCGGTACCATCATCACCAAGAAGAATGGTAGGGCGAGAGAGAACCGCGATGACTTGACAGTGTACAATACGCAGATTCCAGCCAGTTGAATAATAGTGTATAGATGCATCTTCAGAGTAGGGACCTGTCAATAAAAAAGTTGAATGTTTAAGTAAAAAAAGTCAGGATAAAGGTAATAACAATCATAAAAATAATGCTAGGCATTGCTATTTGGCACTTACCCTTCGTACGTATGGTACTTGAGGATGGTGTTTAACAGGTTTCAAGAGCAGGATGCATCGGTCCCAGAATTGAATGCCGCCAAGTGCTGAAATACCCATGTAGAGGAACACGCCGAACAATACAGCCATAGGGACCAGGCGAAGCCAACCCGCTCCCAAGACGGATATGCCCACGAGCAGCGACACAAGTAGACCAGTCAAACGTTGTTCTATAATAAATAATATAGATAATTGTGTTAACATCAAATCTCATAACAATTTATTCTACGTTTACAAATTTATGAGGCAGTTAGTAAGAGATAACTATGAGTAATGATGGAAATTGGCACGATTTGCTAACTCGCTAGGCGTAAGAAAACATTAGCACACTTTGTGTTATTTTTAAACATGTCGAAGGGGAAATTCATTACCGTTTCCCAACTATTCAATGTCTTCTATGCATTCATAGGTAACAGAATATCTATGATAACGCACCTTTAACTTCCACGATGTAAGGTTTGTCTCCTGGGGCGTGAGTTGTTGACATGATGGTGAGAGCCGAGACGTGGCTCACTGATCGGACAGTTGCCACGCATTGCCACGGAGCACCAAACATGCCGCAGAGAGCATTGATCGTAGACATAATCACGATGTCCATGTGGAAGCCACTTCCCTTCTTAAGTTTCCGCTCTGGTTTGTCGATGATCAATCTATTGAAGAAAAGTTTTACTCTAAACCCATTCTAGGTGCAAATCATTCGCAAAAGGACGCAAGTTCGCACCGCTCGCGGTTTCTCAATAGATTTTTACATTTATGACCAAAAGCAACAGCTCCTATTTACTTGGCAAAATATGACAAAATAAACTCCATTATCTAGTATTGAATTATTTTTATAATGGAGTATTAAAGTTCATGAGTACTCATGTCAATGGCGTGAGCTTATACGACAAAATAGTTAGTGCAATAGCGTAAGAAAATGGCACATTCAATATAAACCCGTGCTAAAAATATCGCAATGCAGTGAAATATCTTACTCAGCAATGTGCGTTTCCATGAAGACTATGATATAGACCATAAGTGCAGGAAGGGCCATGGCGAATGCGGCCCATGCAGGAATAGTCTCCAGTCCAGGGTTAAGTGGGACGAACCAGGAGCGCTCTGTAGTCGGGCTCAAACCATCGGGCACTTGCAGCTTCTCAGTCCAGACTGGTACTAAGCATGAGATTCCTACCATGAGAACGATCGCTATCGGCACTCCGAAATCACCTAGAGCACGACGCGCCTGTTGAAGATAAATGTTATTATTATCTTTTACTATTCATCATGTCAATAGCTGTTATTTATTAAGTTCGAAAAAAGAACTAAGATGATGCGGGTGAAAAATTAATTCAACATTAATGTAAGCACTAAGTTTTAAGCTAGACACATCAGACCAATATTGCTTAACCAACTATTTGAAACCTTCTAGGTTCACAATACTTACACTACGTCCTAGGAATTTTCCGTTTCGGAATATGCGGAGATAGTAGGCGATGATGAAAGTAGAAAGTGTCAGCATGGTACAGAAGAGAGCGGTATTCGGTTGTGGCGGCATTCTTGTTGGGGGTTCAACTGGAGTAATGATAGTGTCGTTTCCTGAAATAAACCAATTAAAAAATTAGAAGATTGGGTTTGGTGAATTCTGTAGGCCCATTAACATTATCACAACTTCGTATAAAAGGGTACCAACTGTATTAGTCCAACAAAAATTATGAAATCTATGTATTGTACTATTATGTACCTACAACACGATGTCGTTGACCAGGATAATAGCTTTCTCTCTGATATAAAATTTCTGTCAATGTGATCTATAACTTACCAGTTGTAGAATTATAGAGGGTTTCATTAATAAACGGCGTGACCGGAGTGACTGACTGGCAGTAATCGTAGCCGAGTGGGTGCGCACGATATAAGTTAATCAGATTGGTGATCGGTTCCGAGATGAAGATCAGCGAGATGAGGAAAGCAAATATATCCTCCGTAAAGCTGTAATATAAAGTTAAGATCAGGTTAAGTAGGTGCCTACTAAATATACTCGGAATTTTTTGTATATCTCAATACATCAACATGAATTTAATTGCACTTATCACGATGAAAAAGCGAGAGTTGACACGAGCAATCAATATACTAGGCACACTCTCTTAGAACTATACGAGTTACACGAATGAGTACCTAATGTAGAAAATATATTTACCGAGTAATCTTCTTGACTGCCACGCTTCCTTCAACGGAAGCAACGCATAGCGCTATGACGATCATCCACAGTCCGCAATACATGCGAGCCGCCAAGAAATTGAAACCATACGAGACGCAGAAATTGGCAAGCGATTCGTCGAGTAGAAGCAAAGGCCCGGTAGCACCCGTAATCATCATGGGCTGGCCCGCGAGCATTGCAAACGCCACTCCACCCACGCATGTAAATACCTGTATCAAAATAAATACAAATAATTTACTAAATCATTTATGCATAAGGTTTTATTGATGTAATATTAAAAATTTAAATATAATATTAGTTACAGTATTTATAGAAGGTAACAATTATATAATTCTGTAGACATTTAGTCTACTAATATTATATTCTTTGCATCGATATTTAAAGATCGTTAAGAAGATAGCTTTGAAGAATTATATAGTAAAAATGTACTCATAACAAAATATTACCAAAGTTTCAGATATGCCAATGTTTCCGTAAGTCTTCTCTGCGAGTAAACCACCGAAGGTGATTGCTGAAGAAAGTGCAGCAAAGTACATAAATAAGGTAGCAGCCGCGCATTGACCGTTGATTGCATCAGTGAAGTCGGAGACGTAATATGGGTAGCGCCGTTTAATGTCACGTATTACGCCTATAAAACATAATATGATTTCAATGATTTATTAAGTACAATGAAAATATGTAAATATTAAAGATTAGGTTGTTTCGATGCTTACCGCCAAAAAGACGGCCAGTTTTCGAAAGTGGATCCTCAGGTTCTTTCTCTGGTGGAGACCCGGTCTCTGCCGCGAGCAACGCTTTCTTTTCGTCTGTCGGAGGCACAGCGGCTTCTGAAGCTGCACGTTTTCGTTGAAGAGCATCCCGCTTACGACGCCTGATCATCTCACTTTTAGCGCGGAGTTCTTCAAACGGTAGAAGGGCCTGCCTCTCCCAGTCTCCAGGCGGTAATACGATTGAATCGTCCAAAAACTCGTTTATAGCAGACAGCAGCTCTCTACGATCGTCCGCCTTGTATGCGATGGAGTGGAAGGAAGGATTCGACATTAAAGTCGAGATCGAGCGACCGACTTCATGATAATCGAGATCAGCGTCACTCGGACCGAGGAGGATGAACATAAACCGCACGGGAACCGGAACCTCAGTGATCGATGGCATTTGAATACCCTGCGCTAAACGCACGAAAGCGATAGTCGGCTGGTCGAGGAAGCCAACGGCGCCGACCAGTACTGTGGTGGCTTCTGCATCGTCGGGAATCCTCTTCATGATGGAGTCATTGTGGCCGCGTCGTAATTCGTCTTGAGAACCAATAGCAGCGTTAGCAGCAATGTACTCTACCTCGCGCATTTCTACCCCGGTGGATGACTTCTTGCGGTCAGCAGCACGATCCACCGGAAATACATGTGAGCTTCGGCGTCGACGCTGATCTGATAGGTTCTGTATTCGTAAAAAAGTATATAATTATTATCAAGTATAACCAAGTTGAAAAAATGAGCGAAAAGTAAATTTTAATACATACGTACGGAATTAATTAGAAAGCGTCGACTTTTTTTACAATTCCTGATCATAAAAGTTTAAACTACTTACCTACACATTTTTTACATTTGAAAACTTAGCATGCTATTCTCACACATATTTACAACAATAAACTACAAGGTAACAACAACACAAAATAATAGTTTTAAGTAACCGTGCAAAATAAAAGAACAAGGTCGAACGTTAATGAACAATTTATGGTACCTATTAATACGTGTTAAAAGGGTAGCCATAATTTGTAATAATGGAACCAAATCATGCTTGAAGTCGATCTGTGGGAAGATGAATGTACAATACTCAACAAAGAAGCATTAAAAACAATGGTACAATACAAAACTGCAAAATTACTGTCGCTTTAGAAGAGATACTTTGCTACACAACTTTGCAGAAGATAAAATGTGTTGACCATCAATCTTGCAAGTCAATTTACGTCAAAATGAATGACAGAGACCGGAGCGAGAGCTGACCCAGTGACAGTGGTAGCTTTACTTGAAGCATGATATGAAGGAGATGAGAACTAAAACAAGGGATCGGTGGGCTACGTTGAAGACTACCACGTGCATGATAGGATTCACACGCGCACGGGAGAACTCCATACGAGCAGGTGGGTGCTGTGGCGCCGGCAGACAGCTGTGGCGGAACACATCGAGCACCGGGCACGGTGCGACTCGAAGGCCGCATCTTCCATCCACAGCGACTGCACAATACCTCATGTCACGTCTTGCTAAATGCTATTGCGCCTTAACGCATTAATTAAAGCGCATTTCCACAGCTTTTTGACTCTATTTTAAAGTTTAGCAGTAGAATTTAGTAGGTACCTATATGATAACTTTCTATTCTTATTATTTGCACAGGTATTTAAGCAAAAATATAATTATATAGTATCGACACATAAAGTGACGTATACGCTTAAAATTTTAATTACCTCAAACCCTGTTGGTTTGATAACTACTAGTGAAATATTAATTTGGCCTTTGGTTTGGTTGAAACCGATACATAATTATGAGGTTTCCCAATATATTATTTATAGTGACCGACACAATTTCTCTATCAAAACCAACGTCCTGTATCGTGTAATTTGTGATCTATATTTCTTTAACATGCTCTCCAAGTCAAATATTGTCGTTCACTGCTTTACTAAACAAATACTGCCTGTAAATATACACCCGGTATTGCAATGTGGGGATGGTCCTCACTGTAGGATAGACTGAATGAGTTAAAGTGAGTGTTTTTGTATAGCTCAGGATGAAAGAGATATAAGTTAATTAGGCTCATAAATAAGTTCCGGCGTTTAACGTATTAAGCTATCCTTTACTGGTTACATAACCGTAAGTGATTTAAAAAAGAGAAAATCTATGTTAGTTCTCCAGACTATCCAAATTAGAACTCAATTTTACTAGTGTCGACGAAGACTGTGCTTTCCGGTACTTCCAAACAATTAGTGTAGCTAGTACATAAAATGTATAAAATTTTAAAGATTTATTTTTTATCAAATGCAAATACCCACTTAGGATCCTTAAATCCACGCACTGTGTCTGTACAGATTAGATAAGATTAGCAAAATGTAGTACAATACGAAAATATGTACCTAATATAAATATAAAAAATTCTGCTAGGTATCTATATGACAAACGTGATAATAAATGTCTGTAGGTAATGTACTTTATGCAAACTTATATAACAAGTGTGGCGATTTGAAATAGGTAGGTAGTATATAATATGAGATGTCGTTTTTAATCGATTGTATGTATCTCTCTTTGTTTTTATCTTAAAAAAAACTGGTTAAACGGTTGAATTGAAAATAAAATTATTCCAAGAATGTCATAAGAAAATAAAAACACATAGGACATAGCGTAACCTGAGAAAATATTTAATAGCGTTTAAAATGATAATGATATAGCGGTTGTAGCTAAACTTCACAAGCTTAACGATTTTAATTTTTATCTAAATGCCCTAAATTGATGAGGAGTGGTAGGAGCTGACAAATTATTTTAACCTGTAGTACATAATCTACATCATAACGTTATTATCTTAATTTTTTACATTGTCTATAAAAAGTGTTCTAAGTATAGGGATAACCTTGAAAATCTCCACATACTCCTCTACTCTACGTGTCAAACCAGCTCGTATCTCTAAACGTGACTGACACAGTGATAATCTCGCCCATTTTTTAAAATTCTATACAAAATATGTGTCTAACATTTTAAGACATAATATTTAAACGACATTCCTTACACGAGACGCATTTGTAATGTTTGTCTTTGTTGCTTAGTAGAAAGATCATTATACGAAGCAGTTTATTTGGTATTGTATTGCAAACACTGTATCCGGACGTTAAAATATTCGTTTATAATAATAGCATGTCGGAATGTTGACAATGAGTATGAGACCGTTCCTTGTCATTACTATTACTTAAGCATTTAAAAAACATACAATTCTCATAAATTTTTCAATCCAAGATGATTATATCGAGATAAAATTGTATTAAAGAAAATTGTCCTTTTTGCAGTCCTTATAAGGAGGCCCATTTCGTCAATAAGAGTTATACATATATTAATCTTTACAAATTAAAAACCTCCAACAATATTATATCAAAGCTAAGTTGGTGCCAAATGAAATCCGTTCTATAATCACGTCTAGGAGACAGGTTTAAACTCATGGCTTCTGTCAAATTAATAATCTACTTATGTTGAGTATTTGTACATATTTTTGTTTTTGTATTGTATAATTCCACTCAAAATCGGTTTTCAGGCTGTACCGATAAGGTTTATCTTGATATTATCCAAGAAGATATAACTCGGTGTACAGCCGCATGCCCGACTAGTAGGTATCGTCCGTCCACATAACATCACATGATAAATTATGTTATGTAAGTCTTACCCTATCATAAAAAATGTGTTACTGATAGCGTTAGAACGTTACATTCCAGTCAGTTAGCGAGCTATCTAACTACAAATCAAAATGTACGTGCTTAGCTACTATGTTACCCATACTTGTAGTACTTAGACTTAAAGCAATAATGTCTTACCTACATGTTTACTTTTAAAACTAGCCGTTGCGCATCCACACCACACACGGAGCCTTTTTCTACTGTTTTATAAGTCATTTCAAATTATTTTTTAGGCCGCCACACAGAAGATTTCTGAAGAATTTTTAATAAGAGCATAAAAGACATTAAAATTTTATTGAGCGCTTTTGCAGTGGATCGATGGGCTTACTGACTTATGAGGAAAGCCCCGCCCTGTTCTGAGCCCCATACAGGGCCCTTAATGAGTTGACTTCAATCTGAAAACTATGTTATTTGGTTACCTGTAAACTAGTGTATGATGACTGCTTGCGACCACCGATGGAGAAGCGGAAGCGTTCGTCGTGAACATGACGATGTCGCAGAAGCAGGGATCTCATCACCACTGGCTTGTCATCTTCCTCGATGAGACCCTCAGTCACCATACTCTCCACAACCCTTAACAAAAATTGTTCTTAAAGAACTAGACACATGACTTCTAGATCACGCTTCTCGCTAATAACAGAATTGAAAGGTCCAATGCTGGACTTGCCAGAGCTTTTACTTTAAATACGATTCGTATATTAAAATTACGGTTTTTGTAATCAGTCCGTTAACTTCACAAATACGTCGTAAAAACACTTTTAAATCACAAATCACTTAATAACTTAGATACCTATATGCTACACCGGGTAGATCTTTTTCTTCGAGGTCCAGAAGAACTACGCCAGTTTCGAGGCAGCGGCGTAAGTTCAGCAAGGAGTGGAAAGAGAGAGAAGCCACGTGCGGCCGGCCCCATCGTGCTGACCCTTCCTCGACGTCCTCCTCATACTTGATCCAACGCGCGGTTTCTTTCCATTCCGCATCACCATCCTCCGTCGCCAACAACTCGTCCAATTGGACGAAAACCTTCATAACCGACATCCTGAATTACAATAGTGAATCTTACCGAAAACCTACCTATATAATACTAATCGTATCTGAATATTTGTCGCTTTTCGTTATCAATACTGATTTAATCTGCCAAATACCATTCATATCAGACAGTGTATGAGCAAAAATGAGTACAATTACAATTACAATTAGGTAATAGGTTGAACTTACCGCGTGTGGGCTGTGGTCATACATTTTTTTAAAGGAAGAGTCGGACAAGATAGCCTGTACTTTGTCACTGCCATCTTTTCGACTCACGTGCACTGTTGAACCCTGGAAATTGGTTATCATTGTATACCATTGGCATCACCGAAACACTTTTTAGCTATTTGCTTACTTAATACTTAGCATTACTTACACAGCTATGCCGAATAGCTAAGAGATTGCATGGCATAGATCTTTGTCTACATAAAATTATAATTTCTTGGCCCTTACAAGTTCTACCCCTTACTAACCTGTAGTAGATATTTGTTAAAAGGCTATGGTTTATTGTAACTAAATGCTAACTCATGGCTTATCAGCTGAAAGGTTTTGCTAGAACGCGATTATGTGGAAGTGATCGTTATCGGTATCTTCTAGTCTTTTTAACCCACGGAATAGATATTTTATCTGTTCCGCGTTTTAAATTAACCCATAATTTTGCCGTCTTGCTTATATTTTAATCACGATAATCTTTTTACGACTTGGCAATTCCGCCCTTTAATTAAGTCTTGGTTCTCTTAGTTTCACTTACCTTTAAATGATTTGAGATTTACATCAAATATAATAGAACTATTTAACAAAGTAGGTACAAAACATAACAGAACTGTTAAAAAAATATCCTATTTTCTACTTATCGGATCAAAATTGAAAAGGTACCTTCCGACGCATCCTTTTCCACTATAGTGCAGGCAAGAGTTTAAATATAAAAAATCAGAATCAAATAATGTTCTAAAATACCTACTTATTATATTTACAAATGTACTTACCTAACACAAGTATAAGACAATCTCGTGAGGATAGCTATCAGGTATAGGCAGAACTGATAATTAATTACTAGATACTGTGCTCAGCTTTAATGTAGTAGATATACTTTTACTATCCACATAGCATTTTTGTTAAATTGGCATGAACAAAACTACAAAATAGTAACTAAATTAATAGACCATGTACGATTTTGATTGATTTGATTGACAGTTACTAGGGATCTAAAGTTTAAATTACTATGTCCATGCCAGAGGTCCATGCGTAAGTTTAAAAATTCTGGCGTAATTCAGAGGAGTCAAAAATGTGTTAAGTAATGGACTTTCAAGTAGGCAGGTGTTATTAAAAAAAGAAGTACTAAATACGCTAGCAATTATAATATACTACTGTACATTGTGCTCGCGGATTGCTGCAAAATAGACTTACTAGACTTAATTTTAATGGATAAATACATGGATTTCTGCAAGTAACGCCTGGTACTGTTACCTACATCTTGTCACTTTATTTACCTTGGGTTTAACGATATGCCGGCGCATTCCTCGTGCGTCATCGCTTCGATGGCTCCGGAGTTCGTCCAAGTCGGCTTCAGGAAGGACCTCGTCAGTGGTCGGCAGCGCTGGAGCTTCGCTGTCACCACTACTCAGACCTGTCAAACCGCCGCCTCGAGCGCCCTCTTGTAGCGAATACTTTCGTGATTTGTGAGGATGGAGATGGCGTCTAGAGGAAAATAAAACGTAACAATATTTAGGATATAAAACCTGCTACCTACATGCAAATCTTTCCTGATCATGGTCCGTTAGAGTTTGGAGTGCAGTACCTACTAGTTAGATATTGCCCTACTTACGAACTGAACAAGAATTAAAATGAAGGGGGGACTTGTATAAAACAACGTCTTACAGTTTATAGGAAGATTAAATTGTTACTATACTCGTAGTTGTCTTTATACATCTTCTGTATGTCTTCTAAACTTTATCGAGTGCTATATTAAAACGTGGTAGTAAATGGTCTCCCAAAGGCACCAAAGTAAGAACACAGTCGTAGGATTATGTCGCTTCAATACGAATCTCAAATCAAACGTTCAAACATTTTGGATTGAATCCACATAGCGTTGCTTCGCCGATCACATAGGATAGGACTGAAATCACATAAGCTGTAGAGCTGTAAGCTCTCCGTTTGTTTAACGTATTGGAATTGGAACCGCTCCGATTAACTATTACAACATCGGAATTACTGAACGAACTACAGCGTGACATGTACATTTTAAATGAACATGATGTGTATGGTTAAAGTAGGTAGGTATGTAGTCTGTTTTTAAACAAAATTTTATGAAATTAAATAACGTAATATGAAGAGATTAATTTACGTAATGTATAGTGGTACAGTAGAATATATAGGAGATATTATAGGAAAACAGAAGTGCTGTGAATAAAAAGCTTAAGTTTCGATAGAGCCAATAAAAAAAAACATAAAATCACAGCTTGAAAACTATGAGGCATAGAAATAACGATTTATAAAAAATTAGTTTTCAAGTTATGATTTTTATTTTATTTCGACACATTTTAGGCTCTATCAAAAGCTTGGAGATTTCACGTCAGTTTCGTTTTCCTACGTCAATATTTACATTAACTTTTTTAGTTGTTTTTTATAAGCCATACTGAACTTTTGTATTGTTCCACTGTATTCTGTAAACAACAGAGCTTTTAACTATATCTATCAATATTTATATTTATTAACATGTCATATCTGAATATAGCATTGATATAATAAGACGAATGTTCATTAATTATTCATTCTATTTCGTGCAGGCAGCACTAAATAAGTTCATAGCAAAATGTTCTACAATTTGTTCAAGGTCGGTAGGTAGTATCAGATCTGACAGTAAATCTTTTATGCTTCAAGTGGTGCGCTGCTCCTCAAGGGCCAGATATCTCTGTATATATTGTTGCATATACCTTTGTATATATATCTAGGTATACATATAGACTAGAAGACCGGGCAGACGTTGTTCTGCATTTTGGTTGATACCTTAGATTTCCACATCAGGTATTCCCGATCTTAATTTTATTTTTTATCTTAGGAAATACTCATTATATTTGGCAATTATTGATATGAAGTTGTTTTTATAACTCCAATAGTTTGGCTGGTACCTTGAAGTAGGTACTTATGTCGACAACAGCACCGTCTACCGGGTAAAATTGTGATCGTAAACCATACTGGATCCTACGATTTCTTCTTATTCAAACAAAATTTTATTATAATATAAAAGTATAATTTCTGCAATCAAGGTTGCGTTGTTCATGTTGGTAATAATAAAAGACAAATCTAATTACGACATACCGTAATTATAGTACAGACATTACTCATCTAAATAGATTTAAAATAGGTACTTATTACAAAACCCATAAAACCGAATAGTAAATCGCATGGAAGATTGCAGTTGTAAAACCTCATAATATTACCTAGCAAAATAATAGCACAATAATATTGCTGCACAGGTAGTAAGTAGGTACTGAAGATAGAAAAATGTTTTGATATTTTCAGTTTATGATTCCAAGCGTACAATTATGTTCGGTCAAGCTTACTGAACTTGAAACATTTATGACATAGTTCACAAAATTGTTTGTTCTCGAAATCATAAGAGGTAAGTATAAACATGCCTCAATGATATTTTTTTTAACCGATTTCAAAAAAAGAGGTTATCAATTCTACATGTATGTATGTAATATTATT
>LGAG01001242.1:606724-622053 GCA_001278395.1 Lerema accius
ATGTCCCTAATCCGTTATTTCGTACTTTTCAGTTAACTTTTTTGAAATTGGTTTAATTTTTTTTAATTATAATTTTATTTTTGTATGACATCTTGCCTTACCTATCAGGTAAGTAAAAACTTAGCCGATTTTATTTTTAATTTTAAAAATATTTTATTCTCGTGAAACAAGCATTATTAATTAATTCGAAATCCGAAAGACCAACCGAAAAAGTGAAATCATAGAGTAGATAATACTTGGATGTCCTGCTTTTATCATTTTGTTACCTACGCAAAAATAAACTCTGTTTACTTTTTGATTGAGTTTGAAGAATGTTTGGTTAATTACTTAGTCAAATCATGTCAGTCAAGAATTTTCAATACCTACCTACTATGTTTAAGCACATTCATGATGAACAAAGTAAAGAAAGTATTCGCTGGCTCTGTAACTTTACATCTCGTGGTTACGTATTATTCATAAAAAATTAAACATTAAAACATGAAGCATACTTATCGATGTGTATCAACGACGTCATATCCTACAACACGATTCATGAATAACAATATTCAAGAAAACATTTCAGACAAAGCGCCGAGGTAATCTTGTTGAAGAAGCGTAATAATAAAACACCGTGATTGATTTTGCGCGAAAGCTTTCCAATTGCATACGCCGTGTAGTATGTAACATTATAATCATGGATATGGATAAACAGATTTTTTATCTGATCTGCTACAATTCGTCGATGAACTTCGATCCCCTTCCAACCCTCCATTTAAAACGGAAATGTCGTCTGTACCGGATGTGTTCGATATACATTTAACTTACGCTTAGTTTCCAAAAATTAATATTTATGTGATTTGTTCTGGAAAATGTGAAATGACCGCGATAGTTAGAAAAATTGCGAATTTAAATACCTACGTATTCGATTGGATTTTTTATAGTAAACTTGAAAATAATTCTTTTCTATTTCAATTTGTAACTGCATTAGAATGATACTTTTAACGCATCAGATATAATAAAATTATGAAACCAAATGGGCATTTAATAATCACGGAATTTAATAATTCAAATTATCGGGATCCATTGCGGTGTTCACACACTCACCGCTTGTGGGCCACATCAGAGGCTCGGGCATACGTCACCGGCATTTCGGCCTCCTAGATACTCTCACTCGTATATACTAGATGTCCGAACACAAAACCTCCCTTAAGATCATATACGGATGACGGGATACAGTCGGCCATATGCGATCAGTTCGGAGGGCCGTCGCGAGTTGACTACCTTGAGTGAAACTAGGGACAATGCCAAAGTCACAGGGATGTCTATAGCCACTATTTATGTAGTGTTCGCTCCCAGGTGACACTTCCGCACGGTGATCTACATCTGAAGTGCAGTCTCGAGTTTCGAGCTAGCCAACTTAATACATAACAATGTATACGTTCACACACCACTTGTCAACAAATAAGATAGCTTTATTCGATTCTTCATTCTAAACTGTACGTCACCAGCCCAAACACTATGTCTATTATTAAATAGCAACATAGCTAGCATATAGATCACGATGGACTGTTGAACGTAAATAGACTTGCACTTGAATTCCATATTAATTTACTATTCATTATAGGTACCTACGTAGGTAGGTACACGCCGCCAAATTTTATCTATTTTTTATCATAGATTATTTTATATTCGGTTGAAGTGCAAAACGTTGATGAGAAATAATAACACCTAAAGGATTTTTAATGCCCTGACATCCAAATTACCACAAACCTTTTAAATTTAATGGTATAAGAGAACAAAATATCTGTCAAATGCGACCACGCGTGCAATGTTGAGTTCCGTAGTAGCTTAATTACTAGTAAAGATACCTATTAATAAAAAGTTTAAAAATGGTTCATTACTATGCTATAACAAGTTATTTTTAGCTTCCTCTTCTGTATGCGGGGTACTTCAGAGAAAACTTCTCATGTTTGATTAATCGTACTATCTTTTAAAATGATCGGGTCTGTTTGCGCTGAACAATTTTATTTTTATTTCATGGAAAGGAATGCATTTATCTGAAACTAAATAACAAAAATATATGTATCGTTATATATAAAATCACAGCGTACGTGTGTTTGTCACTAAAATCCTAAACAGCTGGGCTGATTTGATTAAAACAAAATATTTTATTTTAGTTGGTAGTCTAGGTAGTTTAAGTACGTCATCGAGCAAGCAATGGTCAAGTAAACAAAGCAAAAAACTTACAAAAAAGAAGACTGAATACTAGATGTGGAATTATTCATCGAAACGTGAAAATATCAGCAACTGGGATTTCGGAGCATTTTTGTTTTTGACCTAGTCTTCCTAAATTTGGTTCATGTGAACAAATAACTTTAAAGACAGATTTTTATGATTATAACCTGTTGTAACATTTATGTTCATAAAATGTCGTGTTAATAACCAACGAGCACGCACCCTAACTGGTTAACACAGCCCCATAATGTATAACCAGTTTTACACAATCCCACACAAAGTCGGTCTCAGATGTACCTCTTAAGGGTAAAGATGCGTTCGTTAATTGAATATTTAAGATAATATTTAAGAGATATTCAGTACATGTAATATTGTCGTAATCATATTTTCCCACAGTGTTATGACATGGGGCACTTCAATGAAGTAAAGAGAGCTCCTACGCAGAGCCGTAGAAGCATAGGTTACTCCTCTGGAATTGGAAGTGTCTAAAGGCGACGGTAACCACTTTCTATCAGGTGGCCCGTCTACTTCTTTCATCAGCTCTGGTGTTGTATGTTACCAGGTGCAGAAGTCGTCGGTTGTGGTAGCCCGATCTTTGCCGGTGATTCTTAGCACCCCCTGCCTCGAAGTTACCGTGGCCGCTACTTGTTCCTTGTCAGCCGTCGTTGTCGTCAGCTCTACAGACAGTAAATAAAAAGATAAAAGTCATCAAATACTCACGCGTTCCGTTCCTCTCTCCGTTCGTCAGTAGTTTCATCGATCTCGTTGGCTCCTCGTTGATCACTATCACCATCGAATTGCACGTGGCGATCATCTTCACGTGTACCTTCTGTTGCACTCACAGCTGGTACCTACACGATATAATATACATTTATTCCCTGAATAAAAAATTGAAGATTAGAAACTATGTAACGCTTTCAGTACTGATTTACTGTGCGTTTAATAAATGATTGAGGAGGACGACATAACGTGAACGTATAGGGGGCGTAGATATTTAAAATTTGGTAGCAATGATGAAACTTGAGTCGTGCTGACAAATGTGACAAATTGAGCAAAAATTCACTTTAAAAGATTCGTCATCCTAAACAAAATGTTCCTGTCTAGATCAATTTATAGTTGATTCACGGCATGGGAAATTACCTAGGGTGTCTCATATTAGTGTTGATAAAATTGCATGAGTCAACTTTATTACATGCTCTCAACAATCTTCGTTTCGTGTTGCATTTAACATTTTAATTGGAATGATGTTAAAGAATTAAGTCGCCTTTTTATTTTGAATCTACTGGTAGCATAGGTAAGTTTCTTTTCCTTGCACCAGCATTATCTTAAATATATCATGTACCTACCTGCGCATAAGCACGTTATACTAACAGTTTTAATAAAAACTAATAATGTAGATATCCATATCAAATAAACAAAATAAAATGAATACTTACTAACCTGTGCATTCAACTCTGGAACAACAAATGATATACCCCTGGCAGGTGTACCCGCATTGGTATCTAACAACAAACAAACAACTGGTTTAAAAGGTGTACCTTTTGTTAAATGTAAAAAAAACGTAATAGTTTCTATGGTATAATTCTCAATAGATATTTTATATTAAATCAACAATACATAAGCAAGTTTGTAAATAAGGAGCCACGCCAGGTTTTATGTAAAAACTATTTGAACCCCTTTAATGTACGTTTTAAGACAAAATAGCTTCCACTCCTGTGAAAGTATTTTGTGCTCACTCGTATTTTACAAAATATACGTCGCCCGTTTTTTCCACTGATTCCAGAGATCAGTGTTACACGTTTTAAATTCCTACTGACACTAGATTTTTGTTTTTATTTACTTTATGCAGCTGTGCTACTTTCTGTTTTACTTTGATACTTTTATCTACTAATAAAAGGCTGTAATATGAGTGACTGTTCGATTAAAATGTTAATATAGGTAGACTTTGATATCAATAGAGAGACCAGTAGGTACATTTTTTTATATTGCCTGCCTTGCCTTCGGAACTTTAGATTTGATTTCAATACAGTAGCCTACAGTACAGTAACAGTATCTACGGCACGAAATTTTATGTCACTGGAATCCAATTCGAATCTCTTTTTTCTCTGTTTTATAGATTGATACGATACACTACAGTTTTCAAACTCAGCTTACAAATTCCGTTACAATTTCGTACAGCAAATCTACCTTGGACGATGGTTTCATCATAAGCTGGTGGATGATGTGGTAAGGGAGCTTGGACATCACGAATAGGGTCTCCGGAGACCGGTAGTCTCGGTGGAGGAGATCCTTCGCTCCAAACTACCCGGTCCATCTCTTCGTCTAGTCTCAATTCGTCTTCTCCTTGCCCCTGTCAACAACAACAAACTATTAAAATTTGGAACTACAAGACGTAATCCATTTATTCTACTGTCTCTTATAAACACATACACAAAATCAAAATTGGAAGTTTCTTTTCGGTCACTTTTTGCAAAATAGTGGAAATAGTGATGGTGATATCTTTTCTTCTAACATTTGGTTCTTACATTTTACAGATACAGTGGATTTAATCGAATTGACAATATTTACGTAATAAGGTACTTTCATTGATGAAGCCTAAATAATATCTGGTGATTAAACACTGATGAACATAAAAGAAGAAAATAGGTAGGTAGGTTGAGGATTCGTATACTGTGGGTATTAATTTCCTGCACAAACCGGTTGCGCAGTATACGAAGGGTTATCGCAAACTGAATGTTACACATTGAATAAAAATATTACCTACTACCTATTATGTAGTAGTGATGTATAGACAATATAAGATATCAGTAGAAGTGTTCCCACGTCTGGAAACGCTGATGTTGAGCTTTTACGCTCCCACGGATCGGTAGATCGGATACTGTAAGGGCACTTTTGGATGATAAAGCCCTTTTCAAACTCACTCTCATACTTCTAGAAATTAAATAAATAATTAGATTGCATAGTAACCAATCTGTATATGTAAATGGATACAAAGAATTTATGTCCATTAGTTATGCTTTCTCGATAAACCGTTCTTGTCAACGAATGAAGAAATGACGCTTTTCCGTACAAGGTCACTGTCTTGTACCACCCAGTGTAATCTCGACAAATATTTTTGCATTATGATATCACCCTTAAGTAAAGCTAACGTTGAAATTATTTTTTATCTATTTATTCCCATCGTGACGATGGAATTTGATTTGATTGTTTCATTTATACTACTAGTACCTATATGAGTTAAAGCTTTTACAATGTCTACAGTCATAGATATCGATGAAATATTTGTAAGTGAAGTTTACACTTGGTACGGTGCATTCCTAGAATCGTTTATTAGAGCCTGTTTTTTTTAATATCTTCACATAACATTGAATATTCAGTTTCGTTATTGTAAATCTATTACTTCACACAGTATATTATTGTTCGTTGATAATAATTGTGGCATATAAAGTCACGTATTGTGCTGACTGGGCAAATAATATACACATATACAATACATATACATATATGCTACACGAGAAATATTACGCTTATTGTGAGGCAATCGGGTAAGAAGAGCGCGAAAACATCGTTTTTCATCAGTACGTCAATGCATACATGTCATGTCATCCCTGATTCCCTATGGATAACTCGATTGATTGCACGTTACAGAGAGCTACTTACAGCCTTTGCCCGCAACGTTTTTAATCGCGATAACGACGCACGTTTTACCAGTACAAACGCGCGTTTGACACGCGTTGGATTTCCGTTTCTGTCCTTTATACAAATACATCCGGCATAACGCGCTGAGAGAGCACCGTTGCAGAATAACGGTTGACAGTACAAGTTTTATTTAGCAAAATGATTGCATAGCACTTGTCGTTTAGAGACATCCATTGACAGCCCTTGTTTTAGATCGTTCAATATATTATCAAGAATTACAATCAGTCTTCTAAGATCACAACAAAGGGGCTCATTCCACAATTTTATTAAATTCTTTAGTAGGACTTCATAGAGGCTTTAGCTTACATCTGAACTAACATAGATCCATCGATTCTATAGATAGATTTTAAGGGATTATCCATTCTTTTTACAGAGCCCAAAATAGATCGAAATTCAAAATTCCTTGTTTAGTACATTACTTTGTGCTTTAAATTGTAACTCCCCATTTGGATTAATCCCAACAATTATTCTTTTAATGAGTATTAAACGGTTATAAATAAGTATAATCTTATAACTGAAATTAATTTTAACCAATATTTTTTCGTACTAAGCAATATAACCGATACATATAAATATTATTTTACCTGAAAATATCAGGGAAGACCGTTGATATTTATTTCTTATCACTTCTTAAAATCGCACTTACAAAAAAAAATCACAATTTTTCAAAAACAATCCAGTTATTCACATAAATTTTAGACGAGTAGAATTTACTTTATAAGTTCTTAATAGGTTTGTACGTTAATTAGTAAGTTATACGTGGCACCTGCCCAGGCATAAGCTGTAGTTTATAGCCAGGGCGGGCGGCGGAAGGCCGCGTGACTACCGCGCGCGCCTTGACACCACTGCCGCGTAGAGCTCGCTACGAACTGCTTTCAGCATATCACCGATATTTTGTTTCCAAATAGTTTTAATTGGTATCTGTAATATCTGTTAATCTGTCTGAGAAATACAAAATCGTTATCAGGATCGCCCCTTACAGCTGAACCAGTTTTACGTTCAATTATGCACAATAATAACATATCTATGAATATTCGATTCGATTGATACATTGTCACCTTGATTTGCATCAAATTCATGAATAAGTAAGGAATACAAACAAATCATTACTTCTACACCGATATAACTTGCTCAAGCCAAAGTTTCGGTAAGAAAGCTACAGCAAAAGAAGAAATACCCCCATTAGCTAAGAAATGTCGCTCGAAGCGACCAACATTAGCGACCTTGACTGTTTCAGGTTTGATTCCCGATCGGAACTGATACTTTTGTGACAAATAATTAAAACTACAGTGCTTACTTCTCATAGTTGAAATTCGACTCTACAGCTAATAATGTTGGTAATCATCACGGCAAATCATTGCTAACTTCTCACTTGCGATATACATATTTCGACGACCCGTATGGAATAAGGTTATCACGCCGGACCGCCGCGCCGCCGCCGGACGGACCGTTCAATGGGTTCTGGGTTCGATTTACAGAGAGGCGGGAATTTGAATGACGAATTAAAATTTCTGTTCTCGGTCTGGGTGTAGATATGTTCGTCTATTTATGTGTTTTCTATGGCACCCACAATAAAATGAATCCTGCTGTGGGTCTATGAGTGTACAGTCTCGTGAAAAAATATCTGACCCCCTCCTAGGCGCCATAAATATGTGACCCCCACACCCGGCGCGCCCCCTAGAAAACCAACTTCCCGGTGTCCGATTGAGCTGAAATTTTGCATGCATAATAATGACATGACACTACAATATTTTAATGAAATCAAGCTGATCTGATGATGGAGACCGAAGGTGGTCATAGGAACTCCTTAAGTAAACCACACAACCCCTTTGATTGGACTCATTTGATTCATTGTGGCAAGGACATTATATCTAGGTTATGTTCAGGGCACGCTGATATAGTGTTTTCGGAAGGTCAGAACTCCTTCCGACTGCATCAGCAAGCCTTGAACATCGTCTAAAAATAATATGCTTGTTACAACGAATCAAACATGAATATTCAAGAAATATGGCCTTGTCAAAAGGGCAAAGAATCTACTGATAACTATATAATTGGGACTGATGCCCAGTATGAGTCATACCTACTGATCTATGGTAGCTATTCTAAACCAGCTATCTTATGCGCTTACAAGGCTTCCTTGTTAACTTAATTTTGGTTACTTATCTCATTGCTTATACATATAATCCAATCAGTTTCGTAGTCAATTAAGTACTTACCTAGATACGTACCATTTTTGTTCTTGCAATTTTTTTATCACAAAGTATCATATCAAACCCTAAGGTATATTATGGGTGGGCAACAACGTCCAGAATTTTTCAGATTCTGAATGGATAGTGGGGAGAGCGGGCTTATAAGAGTCAGTGGTAAGTCTTTTTCTATTATGGAAATGTTTGCGTCGGCACAACTTACCCCTGGCTCCTTTCTACCCTGTTCCCCTTATGTCAGTGTACTGGTAAATTCGAAATCTTATACCTGAAGCGAATCCCGGACGTTTGTGCCCGTCCTCATTCATTTGTCTCATATAGCTTAGATCGGAAGCACAGATATAAATAGTAATTTCTTGATAACCCTACTTGTGAGTGAAGCATCACATAAGGATTTCTTGGCTCAATAAAATAGTCGCTGCTAGTAATAGTAGTATATTAAAGTCACTGCCAGGTATTTTCTTCGAAATGGCGAGAGATTGTTCCTCCATTCTTCTTAGTAGTAAGAACTCTGGTTTAAATTGAAAGAAATTGTAAAAAAATATTCTTCTCATAAAAAATATATTTAAGGGTTATAAATTCCGCCATTACTCCACGCCCAAGTGTCTGTCGTGTCTAGGCAACTCTAGGCAATATCATTGAGTACTGCATCATTCCGTCAATTATGTCAACGTCATCCTCTTTTCAATATTCACATCGCCGAAACACGCCTAATGGAACCACACATAGACAGGAATTATTTTATGCGAGAGTAGAAAGTTTATGTCACAACCTAGACTCTACAAAAATAGTTTTTACTATAAAATCGACTAACATAATAGTTATATTAATTTCTGTAAAACATATAAAAGTCACACTAGTATCTCCATGGTAGGATTTACAATGTCGTGGGTTTTATGGACAACACAGAAATACATGAACACACAACAGACCGAGAACAGAGTTTTAAATTCAGTGTTAAAATTTCTATATTCCTGGGAATCGGACCCAGCAACCTTTAACGGCGGTTCAGCGTAGTAATTATTGCGCTATACGAGTCGTCTATATTAGTGCAATTACATATTTTTCTGGTTGGGCCAACGTGGAGTTAAAATGTCGCAGCGACATTATTGACGGGTAAATTGCTTACGACCTGTCGTGTCATCGTACTTTGTGAACACTTAGCGTATTCATGATTGCAGGAAAGCAGGACACTGACGGATCTATCCCTTTCAATACAAGTCATAAGGTTTCGTTTGTCATAAAACGTTCGTCAACTCAATTCGTCATGTCCTCGGTAAATCTTTACTGGTCATGTCAGTCCAGGTTGGGGGCGTGACGTTGATAGTAGGTACCTACATTACGTCACCCGCTATGGCATTGCTTACGTAGTAATTATTTCAACGAACATTTGGTATCAGCACTGTACAATGTGTAATTTACGTAAGTAAACACTTTTTTTACTTACATTTTTTATGCACTTTTTCTTATAGCTTTTGTTATACCCGTAGTACGTAACAAAGTAGGGTGTTTTGGTTGCAATGCAGAAACGAATAGTTGCGATTACAAACTGTAGCTTCTTAAAGTGCGTTTCTGCTTCTTCTCTGCACTCCTTCAAAGCACTAATGATAGCTGCGCCGTTACTATTAAAGGAATCATAATGTAAAATAACACCTTTTATAGTATTGCACAGCTCTACCGATAAATTTAACATATCAAATAATGATTCATATTTACTCGTATAATGTACAAGCTACCCGTCCCGACTTCGATTCGGATAGTGAAAAAACACATGTGTTGCTTTATATTATCCATCAGGCGCTCACACATAAACGTCTAATAAACCCAACGGATTGAGATCATAGAATAGAAACACAATCTAACTTAATGTCCTTCTTTTAGATTGGAACTACCCCTTTCTAAAATCTCATCTAAGTCGTCCAGTGATTTGAAAAATTGGCGATAGACAAATAAAGTTGCTTTCCCATTTATTATAATTAGTCTGGATCAGCACTATCAACTATCGTAGTAATGTTACACATAAAAGCATAGAACTGTATAAATAAGAAATCGGATGTATAAATCATCTAAAAATCGAGCATAAAATTAATATGATATTGGAACGGTACGTACATTCTCACGAATGGGTTCGAAAATGAAATAACATTCAATTAATCGTATGAGTCGTATGCACCTAGAGCATGCCATGTGAAGTAGGTGGATTGCCTTAAACTAGATTCAGAAAACTTGCTCGCGTGTTATTTACGTGTGGTCGGTTCTGTCTTGATATTATTATCTCACTGGCCATATCCGAACTATCTAATAAATAACTATCTAACTAAATAAAATAGAAGTGTCGGTTTGTAATATTAAAATAACCGCTTTTTACTAACTGCGTACTTATGTATACACGATACACATAGCTATTTTTTATTTTTATTTGTTTTTCTGTCTGTTTGATCCGGCTAATGTCTGAAACGGCTGAACCGTTTTTGACGGGATTTTCACTGGCGGTTAGCTGATGTAGTGAGGATTAACTTAGGCTACTTTTTTACCTTCGTTTCAGCATAGGTTTACCGACTATGTACTCTATACTAGTATACCGTTAAATATATTACTCTATTCTCTATTCTATAGACTATTCGCTACACTCTGTTTACACTTTTAATGTATCATTTAATTTACTTGTGTTATGATAAAATCTTAATTGCAAACTTAGGGGCTTTGACCTACATCTGCATCCGATGAACTTACACTTTTAATGTCATATAACCACAATCCTTAATCATACCTTACTAACTGCATAATTCCACGAACCAACTTAATGACACAACCAAAGAAATAATAATAGATTGATTGACAATCTACACATAGTAGTTAAACGTAGGCAAAAAGTAGAGTAGGTCTGTAATTATCTCTGTCACCTGTCATAATACCTACTTTGTTATAGTTTATCGCGGTTCACATGGTTGATATCGAGAATCGAGTCTTTATCTCATACAAGGTATCTATATTTTTTAACAAAATTAATTTTTATTAGCGAGTAGCGACATAGTAAAACGGTTTAGTTTAAGTTTTTTAATTGTATTTTTAAACGCATTTTTTTCATAAAGCTGGCATAACAAAAGTTTATAATAATAAAATAGGTAAAGAAGCTTATTTTTTTCGGAGATAAATTCTTACACGATGGTACAGTACAGAACTCTATCCCAATGATAAACTGTAATCGATGCGTTATCTCTGGTTTAATAACATTCAATATTAATAAAGATAAAGTAGGTAGGCAGAGAGTAAATTCTAAATTACTCTTTGAATTAAAGTTAATCCTAGGATTAGCTAGTTCGCGCGTAAAACTGACCAGTATTAAGCCAATTTTTAAAATAAAGCTGCAAAAGTGTGGATTCGAATTGTACTTAAAAGATAATTATTTCACCTTAAGACCTATGTATATACCTAGCTAGTCATATCATTGTTAATAGAAAGTACAAATATCGCACAATTTTAATCTCATTATCAATTCATAGTAACCTTGGATTACTATGGTGTTGTAAATCATAAGATATAAGAAATATGAAGATAAACGGATAGCAGATATAAGTACTATGAGCTTTGTGACTATTGTATTCAATACAACACTGTGAATTATTTATGATACGTCGTTGATCAGCGAGAGAAACATTAGATTTAAATGCGCATTTCATTTAATTTATAAGTATACCTACGTTACAACAATATTGTAAATATAAATATAAATAAATATTTTATGTTTATTAGGTATCCAAATGACGTATAGTATGTCGTTGCCATCCAACTAATAAAAAGTGCTCGTTCGTCAAAGTATACACGTCGCGACATGCCATGGTGAGCATAATTGGTTTGTTGCATTTTTATTGGAGTGAGCCGCGTCCTTCAGATATAATGAACCGTGTTACATTAACTATGGATCGTTACAACGATATGAAAAGAATACAATCCATTTCTTTTTAATCATATAATTATTTTTGATTCGTAGTTTTTGTCATTTTAAAAACCACGGATATAAATTGGAAGCGTTGAATATTTGCACCTTATTCTTAGCAGAAATAATGTCTAATAGGTTCGGTATTTAACACCCGAATATTTTATACAAAATAAGAGGTTCGTAAAGAAATGAAATATTTACTCACCATTCAGTATGGAAAACATGAAACAAAAGCAAATAGCTCTTCACACTATAAGTTTATATACTCGTATAATTCTACCATACATAATGTTAATAGATTTTAGGACATCAAAATACACTAAATTTATTTAGGGAGGTATCATAACCACTCTATATTCTCTCATAACTCTCCAATTTTGCTTCAATCACATCACCATTTAAAACATAACACTGGTGGTAACCACGCAAGGCCGTGCACTTGCACATTTTACTAACATGTGACGTATCTACTCAATCGATAAGAGCTGGGAACACGCACATTACTCATTTATTCGTGAGTAATAAAGTAATTTGACATTATTTCTAAACCTCTGTTGTCTTAATATATTGTTTTGCAATATAAAATAATTATAAAATATATTAATTTCGACTGAATAATAGATATACAAATTGTTATTCCCTTAGCAAAGTCCTTTTATAAAGCACCAATTTGGATAGCAACCTATGTTTTACAAATATTCAAATGTTCACTGCGGTTCACATTATACAACTTGGTCAGTCGCTATCATTGATGAACCAACATCAAAACAAATATATTGATTGAATAAAACCGCAATGAGTCGGCGTTCAGCAATGATAAACATTAGCACTGATATAATTATGTGTTGGCATAACTTTCATACCAATATAATTATATAATTAAACTGCGAACTCTATACTTTATTAAGCTGAGGTAAACTTTCCGCGATCTATCACAAAGCATTCCTATTCAATTAGCCCTGAGAAATATCGATGCATAGACGTTTATACCAGTAAATTCTTGCTACTACATCAGTCTGAAATATCTACTAATATGAGAGACATTTATCAGATCTGATAATCCTTATGCATTGAGGAATTTTTTCAACTAGGTACTGTCGATATTTATCTACGTCCAAAAATAGAATGATTATCGAAATAGATGATATTTTTACGTTATTTATAGGTGTTTCATTTATTACCAGTAAAAAACGCGTTCAAAACTAAGTTCAATTATAAAAACAATACTTACATTCAATCAATCATTACGGATAAAATAAACGAGGAAAACTTTCCATTGAATAGTGATTACGAAATTACGTCTAAGTTTCTAAGACTGTGTTACGAATCCGTAGACATGGACGATGAAATGAATTCTCATGGGGAGCTAAGGTAATATTTTTACCGAGATATCTAATGACATGAAGCCGTCTATAATACGATCTGTATTTAGGGGACAGGGGAATCACAGAAAGTCGTCGGCAAAATTGGAAATTGTACCAATAAAATCCACTAGTTTAAGATATAAGTATCATAATTATAAATCGAAAGAAAAAGATATTAAACGACTAAAAACAATTTCTAAACTAAATCTATATCTATCTATATCTATATCTATACTAATAAATAAAATTGAAGTGTCTGTTTGTAATATTAAAATAACCGCTTTAAACTAAATGCATACGTATTGTATACACGATACACATACCGAAATGACATTTAAAAAAATTTTTGTCTGTCTGTCTGTTTGATCCGGCTAATCTCTGAAACGGCTGGACCGATCTTGACGGGACTTTCACTGGCAAACAGCTGATGTATCAAGGAGTAACTTAGGCTACTTTTTTTTACTTTCGTTTCGGCGTAGGTTTCCCGAAGCGAAGCGAGGGCGGGTCCACTAGTCCTTCATAAAATCGGTCATTGTGGCATCCATTGTTAAAATCATTCATTTTATATACCTTCCGATAGTCACTTACAAACCTCTATGTCATTATGGATAATGACATGATACAAGTGGCTGAGTATAATGATCCATTAGGCACTGGTAGACCAGAGTAGGGCATTGATGCTCTCATGGAAAATCCCATTTTCTTCTCGTATGCGCGTAATCGCTATCAAGGAAATTTTAGTGGATAAGTATGCCAATAACCTCACCTCCCCAGAGAAGTACAACAATTCTGTAAGATTCCGTTGGCACTTCCCTGTTAGATACCACATGGTAAAATGTATTCTACTGCCAGGAATTCTCAATAACGAAGAATTGGTATATTTAATCAATGTTCACTAAATAAGTACAGAAAATAAGTTTCGCCATAAAACATCATTATTACCTGCTCATAATTTTTGCTTTTATGGCTTACAATAATATGTTTTGCTTGGTCGTGAGTCATTTAGTTTTTTTTGCGGTTGCAATGTCATCTCTTTAAACAAGTAAAATATCCGTGTGCTAATGATGTAATTCTAAGAATTGTTCTAACTTCGGTACCTACGTGTTGTAGATAGTCGCCAGGTGTTGTAATGAGTTCAAGTTTCCCTAATAAGTAATTAAAAAAATGGAGTAAGATTTTTTTAATTACTATCTGATCTGGCAGATATTGTTCTGCAACTTAAATTCTAATCTCTCAGTATTTGGCATCGCATATTCGGGGTAATCCAGACAAAAGCCCCATTTTTATTTTACAAAAGTCATCGAGTTTCTACGAAAATACGACACTTGTTTAAGGGATTTTGTCAGGCAAACAGTGAAGAAAATAAAAAAGAACTCTTAAGATGTCGACGCTTAAAATTGTTAGTGACATGCGATTCAAACTTTATTCCTTGTTACTTTGGAACTAATCAAACTAGTCACTAATCAAAGTAAGTATTTATTGAAGCCCACAAGAAACTAAGTCGCCTTGCAAGTTAGAACGGCCTTCATCGCCTTTGGTTTTAGTTCAAACAACTTGATTGCGATTTTTTACTTCATAAACAGATATTGCAAGTAAGTATGAAATGAGATAATTCAATCGCCTCGTAAAATAGACGCTAGTAGGTGTGTACTTGGATAGGTAAATATTTGATTGACCTCATGATTAATAAGTTTTAAGGTTTTAGTCATAAAAGTGTGCCCGTTGTAGGTACTGAGCTTTGCAATCTTAAACATAATTTGCTGTGCGATCATTAAATTATTATTCTATTAGGTACTTCTAAAACTACCAACATCCAACATTTAATTTTTTTCATCCGCATTATTATATTCATCCATTAATTCGCCAACAGCAATACTTAATCATCGTATACAAAATTTCGATTTAATT
>LGAG01001242.1:623878-635976 GCA_001278395.1 Lerema accius
ACCTTTTTGTTACTTTGTCCAATAAGAGAGACAGATAATATTAATATAGCCCCATCAACTTAAGAATGAATCACTTGCCCCTCTTTGACCTTGCATTATTTATATAGACTGGGCATTATGAATAATGCTATATTAATCACTTGGTCCGTGACACATAAATTTACTTAATATTTACGTGTAATACCTACTTATTATTAACTTTCATTTGAATTTTACATTCGAGACCATAGGGTATTTGTAATTAGGAATTTTACTGGTAAATTGTGACAAGTACCGAATTCTTTTTTTTTAATAAGTTGTTAGGCACGTTCTACAGACTAAACAGTAAAAAGGTTATCAACTTGTAGGTATCATTGGATTCGTCTCCACTGGCAGATGACAAAGGCTATTTTTTTTTATTATACTCCCTCCCCCCACCTAATTTAGCAGTCGGTTTTCTGCTTTACTATAAATTATATTAAACTGTCTTGCCCACTGTCTCACTAGACGAAATTGTAGTCTACAACATTGTCATATACCTAATATAAATGTCGTGGTCACATAGTACATTTGCTCACTTCATTGAAATGCGCGAGTAATTCATGAAATCGTCTACATTTCACGATTTTGTCATCCGCGTTTGTCCGAATCGTACGTATAAATAGGCCCAATCTAACGTAACTTAGGTTGGAATGATTTTATTTACGCGGAAGGAGGATTCCCGCGTGAGCGGAGTTTTGACGTCATCTGTGACATAACAACATAAACAGAGCACTTTGAGCGCCTCTACCGATCAAATAATATTGTCAACTTCATGAAGTAAGTAGTAGCGCGTTTATTTGCCACCAGTTAGCCACGTCGAAAAACGATTTTTATCCTTGATTTGCCCAAACCACATCATGATGTGGCCAATAGACAGTCAAACATTTCATGAAATGCAAGCATTTTATGAAATGAGTAATTCTACGATATGGCCACGACATAAATATACGCGTTCTCGCATTCGTTGTCGTGTCGTTCAATGAAGCATCGACCCTTGCCGAAATGAATCAAATAAATGAATGTAATTATAAGGATATTTATACTTTACCTTTACCCACTAACCTTTATCAAAAATTATGAATGGCTACAATATTGGGGTCGGCCGTTTGTCATCTTATATTCTTATCATCTTATAAATATTTTAAATAAAAATTTGCTGCAGTGTGTTAATTTAATGTACACATTTTCTAAGTACACGATTATTATATTTAGTAGTTACTAGAGTCTACGGAAATACAGTCGTATAAATATAAATATTGTTATATAATGACGTGAACACCGAACGCTTATTTGTGGCACGTGTGATGTGAATTTGTCAGTCACGTTCGGAAGTGGTTAAAATCAGCCCAATTTTAACAGGTTTGCTGCCAACGCAGTTTTTTTGGGCGGCACTGAATTATTTTAACACAGCAAAGAAAATTTACTAAACGTTATAATTTTCCTGTACCTATTGTTTTTAATGAGTTTGATTTAGTTAGATAATATAAATTAAAAATCCGTGTGATATCACCGTAGATCCTAGTTAAAATTCAAGGATTTTGATTTCTTGGGTTTAATATCCGTCCAGTTTTAAATATTCTGTAATCGATTAGTTAATATTACTACACAGCAATAATAATATATTATGATTAATGAATTGAGCGTTGGAAAACTAACAGTAGGTGGTTATCAAACTTATTTGTATCCCGTCCCAAATCAAAGCTGCATAAACCAAATGCCTTTTCAAACGTCAACCGTCGTTTGGTAAGCATTATATTTTTATGTACAAAACTAGTGGACCCGCCCTTACTTCGCTGCGGTGTATGTTTTTTCAATATGACTGACCACGTCAACTGTCAGTCACGCCAGTTAGAGAAGTCCAATACAAACTTTAAATTGGACTGATTGAAATAAAATAAAGCCTAGAATAACGCCCCGAGTTCAGGATTAGTTATGTATTTCATTCATTGTTCTGTCAAATCAGCCGTTTTTACGTGATGCTCTTTCAAACAAACAGACAAACAGAGCAAAGTTTCAATTAATTAATGATAATTATGTTAAGAAACCAAAACCGTGCGCCACCTTCGATTTTTATTTACATTGCACCCACTTATACGCGAACTTATATACTTATACTCCGGTGAACTTATTTATAATTGTAAATTAGGTTGGAAAAATACGATGATACTGTTTGAATTTTTTCAACGGCTGAAAACTATTACTTTGTAGCTCTATTGAGGTTGTCTACTTCATAGATAAAAAAATTCAGAGATAAATCATAACAGTCAATCGCTAATACTCAAAATAACGTGTGACACGAACGTAATCCAACGTGCATAAATTAATTTAATCATATAGAGCTAACTGAAATAACTAGTTTAGGAGTCGAATTCGCCCCTTCTAGACAGTTACTCGATCAGAAATAAATATAATGTATATCAACAGCAAACAATGATTTCTCTGGTATTCCCTTGGAAGCGTCCCAATATTTGAAAGGTCCATAGATTTTATTTAATACTATGATTTATATTGTTATTATAGTAGAGTCTGAAATAGACCGTTGTAGAACGTCTACCGGGTCAGCTAGTACTAAATAACCGTGGTATATTTCCATGCCAAAGACAAAAGTTAATTTTAAAATGTCAACCCAAATTAGAACTCATTAAATATTTAGAGGTTAGTCATACATTCACGGTCGCAAAACAGAGAATACTACTTACATAGTATTTAACATTATGAGATTTTAGAAAAAGTGAAGTAACTATAGTGACAAACGTAAAATTTATTAGGGACGCACGTACCTAATTTATATTAAAAGATTGTATTTTTTTGGGTTTTTTTTTGTTACGACATTTCCGATTGACTTTCATTGGACGTATCGTTTTATCTTATCTGCAATATCACATAACTTTCTTATGCTCATAAATATACCTACTGTTATCTATATACTTCGGTATTTTTATTGAAGACACTCTACTACTTAATTCTTGTTCTTCGATTACGATAAAATATTAAAAGATGTAAAGAATATTGTTTGGGTTCGTACTTACCGCTGAATAATAGCCGTCCTGTCGTATGACATAGGATCAAATTTAATTCAGATTGAACGTTCATTTGAGAGTATTTGAACGTTTATATGAGTTTGTGACTATTTTAAAACAGATTTGAAGTTAATATAATTTTCACATGAAGTTAGGTACAAAAACATAGGCGATACAATAAAACATTCGGAAAGCTAGGCTATATTCCGTTCTTTCAAGGTTGTAAATGGAGTAAGCGTAGAGGAGTCGTAGTACGTACAAAGCAATTCTTACAAATTTAGTCTGTGGTAAGAGATGCTCTAGTTTCATAATTTCAACCCAGCTGTGCAGAGTACCGAATATAAGCGTCTCAATGATCGCCATCATCATCATCACCACTGCTGGGCTCGTGTCTCCTCTCATAGTGTGAGGGGTATAATCATCACTCAGGAGTTAATTAGTTAGTCCGGTGACGCTCTGAGTGAAGTCTGGAAGACACCTGTCGACTTCACACGATAACGCAAAATTGCAAGTACACGAGGAAATGGATGTAACTGGCAGTAGTCAAATATGTTTTATTTCAAGATAAGACTGCTTAAAACAATACGTTTTTACAGCGGCTCACGGCCCTCACAGTTATCAGCTTAAGACGTCAGGTACATACACTTATTAATCTTTAACAACAAGGATGACATTATTATTTGCCTTGGATTTTGAATTAGTCTCAATTTTAAAACACCGGCCAAGCGCGAAACGGACTCGCGCACAAAGAGTTCCGTACCATCACCTATAAAAGAAAATCACGTTTGTTGCAAAAAACTTTTACTATATGGGGACCCCCGTTAATTTATTTTTTAATTTTAAGTATTTGTTGTTATAGTACCTGCAAAGGAAATAGGTACCTACATAATTTGTGAAAATTTGAGCTTTCTAGCTATGACGGTTTATGTGAGGTACAGCCTGGTGACAGACAGACAGACAGCGGATCTTAGTAATAGGGTCCAGTTTTTACCATTTTAGTACGGAACCCTAAAAATGCTCGGTAAAAGTCTAATAACCTCTACTCAACTGAATGAAATTACGATTTTAAATTAATAGTCATAACACAACAACGAAACTATAAAGACGTTTGAAATTCAGTATATCTGATCTATAAAATTCTATGCATTCCAAGGGATTATTTTCAAAGAATAGTCTAAACACTTCAAAGATAAACTTACGCTGATTACTAATGATAACGCAGGATCTTTCAGTTAGTACAGAAAACTGCTGGTTATATCGCGATTTGAAGTACCGAATAACTTTGTTTGGCATCAATCAAACTGGCATTCAGAGGATATAATATGTATAGTGTGGACTAAATGATCGTAGAGTTAAGATAAATAACAAAGAAGACTGGTGAAACTTCAAAAATCTTAAATACATGAATGGTTTCACGTTATTTAACAGCGCCAAATGAATAAGATCCGTAATCGCCTTCAACCCACGTCTTAGTATGCGCACTAAACAGATATTTTGCTAATTACAAATTAAGTATGTCGTCTTGAGACCGGAGCGAATTGTTGGCGGCGAAAATCGCGTGTTTTACAAATATCAGTTAAGAGTCGCGAGGGTAACTAATGAAGTATATTGTACACCTACTTACGATAATTAATAAGTTTGACAGCGGAGTTTTACTATAATGACTTTGTGTGAATTCTGTTCTTGATTCTTCACGTTAGTGTCAATTGCACCTTTTACTTAAGGATTATTTTGAAATAGCCATTGAAAAATATCACTAAAACCATCGTATTTGTTATCTATGCTAACCCATGGCTTTCTACATTAGGTACTGCCGACATTTGATTTTCATGTTACGTTAGTAATTGCTCATCGTGTTGGACAACTTTTGCTATGGTGACGTTTCAGTTATTCCAATAGGATAGCTGATCCCATGAAGTATCTCGATGACAGCACCACTTCCCGAGTCCAACTGTTGTTCTAAACCATACTTGATTTATCAAAATACATCACAAATTTTATCTAGATTAGTTCAGCCGTTTAGGAGGAGTTCAGTGCTCACATGCACGCTATGATATTAAATTTTAAGATTGATAACAGAATATTAATCGTGACATTGAAGTCCACGAGTAAATTAGACCCTCAATACCTATATTGAAACACGTGCTCGAGACGGCCGTTGCATTGTTCTCTCAAATAATGTGCCTCAATAACTGTTATCTGACAATATAAAACGTACGCTATATTGTGAATTGATTGTCACTGATTAGTGAGACGCAGACGCGAGCTCCCCTCATCCCAGGTTTCGATAAACAATCTATTGCTCTGATTGTAATTCAAACGGCTACTTATACGGAACATACAAACTCAGCAGACATGTTTTAAATTAACAAGTATAATTTGTATTTCGTATTCCATTTAGCCAACTAAAAATAAAATAATAGCTTTAGTTACACAATTAATTTAAGATAATATTAGTTTTAGTGTTCGTTTAGTTTGGGCGAATGTAATAAATATTATCACATTATTGCCCTTGTGATATTTTAACGTTCGCGCCACATATTGTCAATGCAATCCATCGGTAAATGCCAAGCGGCTTTAAACCTAATAAAATTTTACGTTTATATTCTGACCTAAAGTTAATTGTAAGAAGATAATGACGACAATCGATTATCACTTTGGAAGAACGGAGTGTCCCAATTGTGAGGTATATGCTAAATAATGAGTAACCTTGCAATTCTTGCAGAACCTACTTCTTAAAGAATAGTTGGACTGTTTACAATTGACGAAGGAATATGCGAACTTCAGAAATATACAGAAGGCCATCCAGCGACAATTATTCAGACAATACTCTCGTCTCGTATCGCCACTATAGTCACGAAATGTGTCATTATTTAATAACAAAGTTGTTTTTTAAGTAACATTCTCAAATTATTATTAAAAGGGAGAACTCATTGTTAAGTGAGAATAGATCGGAGGTTTAAACTTTACAATAGCCCGACAGAAAATAACCACATTCCGTTTTGTGTCATCCAATGATTTTTTTAACGCGGGACGGCTCCTGACGACAAAAAAACAGATCCTAAATCCCTAAAGCCGTTAATAAGTAGCTACCCGTATCTCCCCATTCGCACCAAAAAAGCAACAAAAAATCGATATAGCGGTTCTCCAAAACAGGTTCAGCGAAATTGTTTTGGAACCAGAACAACTGTTTTTATATCTTCAATTGATGAATATAACGATACTTCACTAATTTAAATAACTTTGGCAAAACAAGCTTTGTATTGATAGTAATAAGGTAGATATTTAAATACAGTAGTTGTATGCAACTCATTAGCTGCAATTATCCCTTAAGACCCACCATGTTATTACTCGGATTAGGCACGAATGGTTAGTGAATATTCTGCCAGATAGATAAGAGAGTCTAACAAATTCTCAAAACTTTTTGAGACTAATAAAGGCGAAACATTACTTAACATACTTTCTGCAGCATAGCGAATGTAACTTTTTACTAAATCCATCACCTTACCAACTTCCGTCCCGTCATTACGTAACTCTATGATAAAATTATCTTTATTCAAATTTTATAATGTAATTTACACAGAATCAATTATTATTAAAATAGTTTTCGAAGAGCTTAACAATACTAGCGAAACTGGTATTAAACGGAATACTTACTTCAAATTTACATAACTTCCTAACATTTCTATAAATACACACAACAGTGTTGATAGTCGTTATTAATCAACTATGAAGCCCTCAACTCAGTTTAGTTTCATGAATGACTGTTACAAATATGTATAATAATTTTATACATAGTTTCTAACAGGAAGGAAAGAGTACAAATAAGCAATTTGAATGTTCAACAATATATTAAAGTTTTTATAAGACTTGAAGCACTGCTATAATTCTTCAAAATGAAATGATCAATAATGAAAATTAAAGCATCATTGACAATGACAAACGCTGTTTGCTTCTGATTAGAGAGCAGAGACGTCAAACGGGGACTTTTATTAAAGTTCAGAGTTCTCATACCCAGTGTGAATGTTGTGTTCCGATGTATTTTTACTGACAATGATAAAGCTCGATAATAGCCATTACTGACCAAAAAAACAGTCGACAAACAGAGCAGAAAACATTACGAATTTTAAAATGTAAACAACGTTATCCAAAAAACCGTTACTTACTGAATTTCGATGCACTAGACTTCCAAGATAACAATGTTACAAATAAAAATAGGTAAATTTGAATAAAATGTTTTAAACGTAACCTACCGATATACAGTTACACTCGCATTGCACTTTTGAGATAATATCTAAAATGTTTATTATTTATATCACGCATTCACGCTACTGAAATTCGGCCGCAATCTACATAACCGGTTTTCTACTAAATTCGTTTTAAACTCGAGTTACTGGAAATTAAAAAAGAATTAACTAACCTGAGGGGCAAAGCCGAGGAAGGAGAGCTTCCTCTTGTTATTCATATCGATGTTGTGATTGACAATTCGCCGGCTGTTCCGGTCGATATGTGATAAGTTTCACAGTACGCGTACGATTCGATTGCCGTTGGCGGAGAGACTAGCGGACTAGTTGCGGGTAGCACGGCGCTGCGCGTGCGACCGGCTTGCGAGCCTAGCGACTGTAGCCGACCAGCCAGCCTCGGCGCCCGACTCCCGGACTACACTCTCTCCACTCTTGCCCAATTACAGCTTGCACTTGTACCCTGCGTCACATCCACATATTGCACCCTGATCTCAACTAACAAAGGACTGTTAACACTAAAACTAGGAAATATTTCGAAATTTCAACTTTTTTTTTAAAGTTATACCAGTAAAATTGGCTGAATTATTATATTAGTACGTAATTATGAAATGATTATTAATGAGAATTAGGCCGAATGAAATTAACTTACAGGACATTTGAAATTATTTTAAGTAAGTCTCTACATTCTACAGGGCAATTATTTGTAATTCATTTTAGGAGTTAAGATAACAGTGAGGTAACTACTAATGCGTGAGACGAGAACTCCGCGATTATTTATATTAAAAGATTGGATGCGGAGGATGCAAATATGTGTTCACGACGTTCTATCTATGCATTACTCACGCAATACGTAGAACCTTTGCATTATAAAATATTCGTTCCACTCGTTTAGATAGAGTTAATATAACATTTATCGACTCTTTATAGATACTAGTAATAATGTACTCATAAATAACTTTTTGCGAGATTTACCTACACTTATTTTTTATGAAATCGATACTTCTTTAGTAGGTACTCATGATTTTCAAAACCATTTTATCACATTGTCTCACACAAAGACAGATCACAGGGCATATTTGTCACGCGCTTTAGATAACATCGTGTAGGTAAGAATTGCAAAATTTTAAAAACACACAATAGGAAGAAGATTTTCTGTTGGATATCGTACGTTAAATCCAGATAAACACTGAATGATGTTGCGAAATAATCTAAAGTCATAAGATATTTTAGGTTGCAAATAAATATCACTTAAGATCTTCGGTATGTGTTAGCGTTATGACGTTGTAATCTTAGTAGGTTAATATTTTATGGGATATATACTACTTAAATACAAGAAGCTACGAGCTTTTAGTTCAATACCATCACGTATTGATTTATCTTTGCGAAGTCATGAAAATTAATTTCCTTTGAAATTTGATTCATCCAACGTATCTACCTACGTTTTATAAATTGGTTGAATCATCCAAAGATCTTCGACTTCTTGCTTTTTCGGTTACAATGGATTCTATTTTCATTTGAAACGACCTTGTCACTTTTGTGAATAATTTGAAGTTATATGATATTATTATCGTAGAAATAGAAACACGTATGTCCCGATTCATTAAAAATTGGGACGACTAGGCGTAATTTATTCATAAGTCTCTACAATTAGAGTTTGAAAAAGACGCATGTAGTGGAAACTATCGGTTTTAGTAAAAAGTTCGTGTAATGATGTCTACTCCACGTCACAGGTTAAATGTGAAGCATATCTATATACTTGCCTGTGACAGTTGTACGTTTAACATTCGTTAACGTTAAACGTACATTTAACAGGCAAATAATTTGTTTTGGAAATGTAGTAAGTAAATAGGTATTGACAGATACCTACTACATTTCCTAAACGAATTATTTGCCTAACATGAGGGGAAGGGGATAGGAGAGAGGAGGGGTGTATTCGACTCTTTAAAAGAAAATATTCCACTGATCACTAGCATGTCAAAAATTACCAATTTTTTGGAATGTTTGCTACATAACTCAATCTTGGCATACGTTGTGAAACAAGAAACTGCCGAAATAATTAATGTTGTGGACAAAAAAATATCACGTGAGCATGTCACCGCGTCTGGTAGACGTGTTCTAAACAATACAGAAAAATAACGTTACGCCACGCTGTCGGCTGTTCCGATATTTAATGACTAAGAAAACTATGAAGAAAATTCATTTCTGCCCACTGACTACTAGGTACTTATCGTATCTAACGCCGATTGCCTACTAGAAAACCGAACAGATGTTGTTCTGCAACATATTTTATTTAGTCTATGGCGCTTAGTTCCTTCTGGTACCCGACTTTAAATTTTCTTATACTTTTAGCAGATGCACATTATATTTGTGAACTTTTACTCTGACAGCGTTTCAATAACTCTATATTTTGGTTGGTCTCTAGAAGTGTTTCGACGAAAGCCGAATCCGAGTAGGTGGTAGTGGTAGAGTGGTATCAAATTTTGAACGAATGGAGTACCTACCTATGCAATCGATCGGATTCTTTTCCGTTCATCTGAATTCCATAAAATTTTATCGTGTTCGGTTTTCCACGATCCGTTGTTATGCCAACATCACCAACTCCGTACAATCTATTAAACAAGATATCGAATTTTTAATACGTTTCAGTCTACACTCCGTGGTTTTAGCTATACGGAATAATGATATTCACCAAGTTCGTCAAAGGCAGGTGTAATGTACGGTTCCGTATTTATTTTCTCGTTAACCTCCTAAGTTTGTAAATCCATGATAGTTTCCATGTAACACTACTGTTCATACTGCTGTTTTTTTTATTTTTTTTTAGATGTTTCAAACTAACTATTTAGCCAGCCAGCCCAGGGAAGCTGTAATGTTTCCCAAACTGATCCCTAAACCAAAAAAAAAGTCTTAGCTAACCCATACTTTTTTTTAAGAACTATTCAATGACATCTCTCACAATCCGATAGACGCGAAAAAAACAAATTTACCTGCAGTGGAGATACCCTAATATTTTTTAGAGTTTACTCTACTGTTTTGACATGTTTTGCCATGTTTCGACGTGATATAAATGTAGAGCAGGACCATGCCAACTGTCATGCTAGGTCAAGAACAATGGTCAGACATACGAAACTAAAAGTGTTCCAGTTTTTCTATAGAACCCCAAAAACCTGTTTCTTTCTTCTATGTAATTTATCAATGATATTTCCATAAATACAAACGTTTAATCGGCTGCAGTTCGCAATTACAAACTATATAAAAATTTTAAGCAGCTAGATAGAAAAATAAAGTAATTCAGGTTGATTTATTAATTTTAAATATAATGTAAGGCCAGGAAATATAATATTTGAAAACAGTTGATTAAAAAACTGTCAAGACGTAGAAACATCTAGGCATCCTCGGAGGCTTAACACTATCGGAGGGCAAATTAGATAACCGTTTATCTACACTTACGATTGAACTGTATACCGGTTTAGATATAGATGGAGATTATAGCTGTCCACGGCTGATTACGATCGGTATCTGTCGACATAGACCTTCACAATTTTGACAACGTTATACAGAGTGTATATTTTTTACAAGCCGATTAAAAGGACATTGAACGTATCTACATAAGTAGAGATACAAGTGTCCGAGCTTTATATGGCGAATCTATGCAGCACATAAAATTATTGGGTCAATAGCTATAAAATTAAGCACTATAACAAAATGTGTGACACATATTATGTCAGGTACCCGCTTATAATTCCTTAGTAAGAAAGAAGGACAGAAGGTATTTTTAATATAATATTGTATTTTAAAACTTTCAACTTATATGTTTCGAAATCATAGTAACGGAATCGATCGTATCTAGGACTCAAAAACGATTTCTTTAGAATTAAAATTAAAAATTAATTTAATTTAAATTTCAGGTGTGCATTTCTAATAAGAACGACCTATATAAGCACTCTACAATACTGAGTAAACAATATTTATAGTGCAATAGTAAAAAATATACCTACTGGAAAATATCGGCAATGAAACTCTAGATACTAAACCGATAAGGTTAAGTTAAGGTTTAAAGATTAAAAAATTATATGCAATATTTAGTTTATTTATAACATTAATACTGATACTAATATTTAATACACATTTCTCGCCCATATAGATACATACAGATATTTTTTAGACTGGGAAAAACATTGAACTAGTGAAAGTACCTAATAGTCAAAGTAGATTTCGTATTAAGAACTAATATCCAACTCACATATGAGAAGACAGAACTTTAACTGTAAGCTCTATGCCTAATAACCTCATGCATTTCTTAATAATAATAATATGCTTGGCCGATTACAATGAATAAACGTGTAAAAAATATTCTTTAATTTAACCATGCAAATACATGTTAACTACATGTGTTTTACAATTGCTAACCGCATCCACTTTATTGGAATTAAATTCTGACAATAAGATCGATCTCTAGATGTATTTGATAATAAATCATACATACCGTCTATACATCATGATCATCTTGACGAGATTTAGACATTATTAGACAGATAAGTGATTTATTCAAAGAGCCTTACTAAGAAGTTCTTACGATGCTCTATTGATGATAGTATTAATTGGATTCCTATTGTTCTAATACTATCGACAATAAATCCGGCGCCTTTGTATACCACAAGTTATGTAAGGAGCCTTTAGATTTGCTATTCATTATGGGTAGGAGCTATGTTTTAAAGGTGGTAAATAATTTTACATTCGTTACAAATTAATGTAACTTCCCTTCGTTCTCAATAATTTGGGCACTAAAAATTAAACATTCTCATTAACACGTATT
>LGAG01001242.1:640263-680273 GCA_001278395.1 Lerema accius
AGTTTTTCCAGATTTACAATTGAATCAATATTCTTTTTCTGAAGATACCTGAGTGAATATTTTTACTGTAGAATAAAAGCCTAATTCATCATATATCAGTATAACCTTTTACCTCTACAGTAGGACAAACAACTTCTTCACAATACCCTTTGTTTCCCGTTTTGGATAAAAGTATGTCTGTCTTACCCCACCTTACCTTATATTTAGTAAATGCTCTTCATATCGGCCTACTTTTGCTACTTCGGCGATTTAGTAACTCCAATCTTGACCGGTTCCTTGAAGTATCTCGCTTTAGCATCACCTCCCGATCGACACTGTGGCTCTAAACCTTACTAGGTCCCTCTAATACAACTTACACATTATACAACTTACATTTTATATTGAATTGATCCTGCCCATTAGGAGCTCAGCGACAAACACATAGACGCTGTGTTTTTATATATTAAAATGTAACAGAGCAACGTCTGCCGGGTCAGCTTAAATCTTAAATTAAAATGACAATTACTTTTGGGACAAAGTTCCGAATACTAGTTACAATAAATAACTAACAGAAAAAATACCCACGTTATTATATCACTGCCAAGTTTTTTTGAGTTCAGTCTGATATTCGTCTCTATGTCAAGGTGATTGCCAATTCCCAGAATTGGCAAGAAATCAAATTAGCTTCCACTTTTAAGCCCAGACAAAGTAATTATAGATAGGTTAAATAAATTCCAAACGTAAAACTATTCAATTACACAGGTGTAGAGACACCTATTTAATTTACATAAATAAATGGGTGACGAAATCTAACGATATTATAACTACCTAACATTCAAACATTTTGTAAAATTCTCCTACTTTGAATGTTTAATTTTTTTGTTTAAAAGTGTGTAGGTTAATTGTTGGGTAATATTTTTTTTAATAAATGTCCTACCTAAGTCTCATGTGGTATGTCCTACAATTTTATTATAGGGGTGTTAAAAAATTTGATTTTTGATCAAAAGTCACAAAACAGAAGCAAAGTGGAAAGGGAACCCTAAATATAGCGCCGCGCCCGTCTCGTATTTAGCAGAATTGTATGGAAAAATCCGACTAAACTACACACGCCACATCATCGTCACATAGTAGTAATTTAAATGGAGACTCCCTTTGATAAATTTACGAAGACAGCTAGTGGATAGATAATTATGTAACATGTTTACGTGAATAGTTCAACAAATGCGCTCACGTATTTCGGAAGCAACCATTGATTCAGATTGATAGCATTGTAACTGTCACTTAAATCATATCGTAGCTTTCGAGAATAAGGAAGACTACGACTTTTTAAATGGCGATTCTTGCCACTGGAATAGTGCATTGAAGCCAAAATGACCTTACTCATAAACCCAACGGCATGATAATGGATTCCCTTTATGTACGCGTTTTGTATTCTGTTTGCAAATCGGGAAAAAGGTAATTTGAACATCAAGTATTCTTGTTGAAAAATACTCAAGGCGTTGAGTGTTTTAAATGCAAGTTATGTCACAGCGTTCGTAGTAGTACATCATGGCTAAAAGGGTTCGTGAATTTATCCAACTACCTATCCATCGGTAACGAAGAATACAACAGCTCTCCTTTAAATTAATTAATAGGTGATTGCTTTAACCTTGAATCTCTTTTTGAGAGTTATAAGTTAATATCCGTAATATAAATGATTATCATTGTTTAACAACTTAATAAGAACATTAAATAGTTAAGATTAAAGATTGACATTTCTCTTGTGTTAACTCAGTGGCAAACGCAACATTTTAGGTCGCGTTGAGTTCTTATACTCGTGAGCTGCAGACCGGGTAATTGACCTCTGACCTGGTGCACTTCGTTTACTTCATACGAAAATATAAATACGGCTCAATTACAAACAGGCGCTTTACTTTACTAAACATTATCGTTGAGGTTGATTGAATTACAGTAAATGAGGAATTCACAGGTAAATTCAAAGATTATGACTCATTCCCACTAGTTCTACTACTTCATTCCCACTATTCCTACTATGTGAAAGTTTGTCAAGATATCAGATGGTGGCCCCTAGCACGAGATGTTTGGCGGCTGACCTAAGAAAGAAGGTAATTTCTACTCAGGCGGACCTACATAAAGATAATACCAGTAATAAATAATATACCTATATATTACTAGAAGACCGGACAGACGGCCAGACGTATCTCTAATAGTTTGGCTAGTCCCTTGAAGTATCGCGACAGCTGCACCAACTGCCAGGTCCATCTGTAGTTCTAAACCATACTCAGTCCCTTTAAAATACCTCACAATTTTTTTATAGAAATGGTTCAGCCATTTATGAGGAGTTCAATGATAAACACGTACGCTGTGATACATTATGGTCTGCCGGCATATGAATGGATATTGTATTCTATTTGACTTAAAAGGAAAAAATAAAGTACAAACAATTAATTACTTATAATTAATTATTTATATGTTAAAAATACATAGGGAAAAATTAAATTATTCGTTGACAAAGGCTGGATCATTCTGCCAAAAATTACTGACTTCATTGAAGGGAGACTGCATTTCTGCAACGACTGGCTCGTTGTTCTCATCGACCTGAAATATTTGGTAGACTTTACTTGACAAGAGTTTATTTCTACTGATTAACTTCGTTACGCAAAATTTGATGTATAGGTAATATATCCTACTATCCTTCTAATGTAAAAGTTTGTAAAGATGTTTGGACATTAGGATGTTTGTAATTCCTTCACGCTCTAACCGTTGAACGGATTAAGCGGAAACTTGGAATACGTCTAGTTTGCATCCAGGAATAGGACATAGGATAGATTTTATCCCGATTATAGGTTCCCTTGAGATAAATCCAATATTTTTTTTAACTAGTTTTCCGCGAGCGAAGCCGCAGACGTCGTCCAGTTATGATATATTTTTACACAATTTTTTATTAATACTTGAAATGTCCTCGTTGTTCCCTACTTTATTAATAATTTTCTTTTACAAAAAAATGTCCTATACATACCTTAACACTTCTCCTAGGTAGCAATCCATTTCTCCTGAATGCAACAAGTGTGACCGGACGTTGTCGCCGCTCAAACGGTTCGAAGTGGCCCTGTGGAAGAAAACGTGTTTTTTTGCATGAAACCTACCAAGTCTGTGTAAAAATAAATTAATTAGATAAGCCCAAGAATCAAGCTCTTTAAATAAATACGTTTAAGGGTTGAGGTTCACGCCAAGTGCCGCCTTCCAATGTAAGAGAATGGCAATAAGTGCGAAAAAATGTAACGAATTTTCTTCAAACCTTACGTTATTCGCATTCATTTAAAAAGTAAGGTTTGTAGTAGATATAAAGTATATTAAAAACTGAAACCAGACTACGAAAAAAAACGCTGTACGGAGGTGTAATTTTTTTCTCTTTATTCAGATTATGTGAGCAAATCCGCGAGCAAAATTATACAACATACATATTTTTGAAATGTGCTAATTATGCCCTTTCATTTGATACCAAACACGGTATAATCAGAAAAACTTTTTATTTTTATTCACGACTTTTTGGCTTCCAGAGGGCGCCATATGCACTTTTATATAATTTTATGTAGCCTATAATCAGCGGAATTACGAGACGCTTCTAATGATACCCCACTTATCAAATTATAACCAGTAGTTTGGGGAGTTAGGGGGGAACAGATGAACATTCATACATACATACACACATACATACCGGTCAAAATCATAACCCTCGTTTTGGCTTCGCCGTAGTCGGGTAAAAATATGACAAATGACGCACGAGAAACCAAATTCAAATAAATCACATTCTTGGGCTCTACAATAATGTAGATAGTATTCAAGATAATATGATAATTAGGTTCGTGTGTAAGTCAGCCCGGACAATAAATGTAAAATTATATCTAGGTAGTAGTTGCAACACAACTCAATGCTTCTGAACCAGATAGAGCAAGAGCCCGCGGTCCCCGGACATAAGTCATAATTATGTAATATAAATTATAATAATTTCCACGTACCTTGTTAAAATAAGGATCGAAACCCAATGTAAGAGGTTTGGCTAACCGCGTCAGTGGAAATGGGCCCTTTAAAAAACTCTTCTGGAATTCATTATTTTGTCCTTTTTCTGATTGCTGAAATAAATTGATTGTTTTTTTAATAACTCTAACTACAAACGTTATGTCTATCTATAGGTATCTAACTTACTAATGGTAAAGGAATAACAAGTCTAAATATTTATTATACTTCTTGCCTGAGTAATTTACCAAAAAAATGAAAGTGGTGCCCTTGTATAAGAAACGACCATAATACCCTCAGGGGTAGCAATGCATCTTTTGACTAACTTCGAATGGAACTAATGGGAAGGTGGCATGTGCGATGATGTGTAGCATACTAATAAAAGACCACGAAGAATTTGACGAAGAAGACGAAGTACCGCTTGAGAAGTTGGATACGCGCAACGCAGTCAACTTTCACTCGGTAGTTAGTATGCGTGTAAACAACGAGTTCTTATTCCTAAATAAATTCCTAAATAGTAGTTGTGGTCTTCTTAATTTAAGATTAGTTGGGTTACTATTACTGTACCTACAGTAAAATATTGTCGCTTTGACTTTGACCTTGTAGCTTTGCCCTTGAAAAACTTCGCAGTCGTGATTCGCGTTTTATTTGCTACAATATGCTATTTAAAGAAATAGGTAGAAGCCTGAGATATCACTGCAAGGTACCTAAATAAAATTGTTTTTTGTCCAAGACTTACATGTGAGGATGGTTGATACGCCCACATTGAGTTCAGTTTAGGATTCATCTCCCATGTATCCGGCGTCGGAATGTATTCCAAGTTAGATTTCAGATTGGACGGCGTACTTACATCCTGGTGATGTTCTTTTGAACCTGAAAAATATCAATAAAAACTATTCAAGAATCCGTTAGCCAAATGCAAGAAGAAGAATTCAAGAAAGTAATAACTCACTTTCGCCTCTGACTAGTTTAAAAATCACATACAGGGCTAATGTCGCGGATAAATTAATAAACATTTTATTGTTAAAGTTCAATTCAGAGTTGTACAGACAAGTCGTTCAACAAGTTCAAGTTTAAAATATGGGATGTGAATGCTTACTGTGTCATGGAAGGAATGAGGCTAATCGCAGTAGCACAATATAGATAGGTACCAACCCCGACACTTCTGTAATTCTGTGAATAGGAACTTATTATGAATTATTTACCTCCGCACGTTGACACTGTTACTGTCTGTAAGGTAAGCCGTTCGCGTTCATTCAACACAATTCTGAGAAGCAGACAAACCTCAACAATCATGTTCGCTACCAGTTATCCAACGACTGAAATGCAAATAACCTGAAACCATTACAGACATCTCCCATGAAAACAATGATTGTCTATTGTATTAACTGATTCATCTTATCATTGTTTATTATTGGGTGGCAAAACATTCAGCTACCTAATTACGTTAACACTGATGTAATTGTTATTGGTGTTAGTAAGCTGTTTATTTTCTTAATAGTCCGTGTTTTGATATCTATTGCTTCTACCCGCTAATGTCGTAGGTACCTACTATTGAAGTAGGGACTTCATATTGTAATAGAATAAAATTAGATTGTATTCAATTTTATAAAATTTTAGCTTAAACAATCAATAATATTAAAAAAAAACCTTAACAAAAATGCTGAAAAGTATAAAACGGATTAGAGACATAGGTACAGTTTCTTTTGAGGTCTGTGCCATTAAACCGCACCGACCTCAATCATAAAAAATCATTAGGTAGGTAACTAACTACTAACTTTTTTGAATTTGGTTTCAACTTTTTTTCTTCTTATTTTTATGTCTTTGCAATTAATTTAAAAACGTTTTTGATAAAAAGTTTTTTTAATATCTACGTTCTAGGTAGTAGGTAAGGTACCTATAGAAAAATAAATGCAAACAATGCAATTGACAAATAACTTGAGTAGGTAAGGAGCAAAGACTACGGATGACTTAATGTCACTGGTCACTGCAAAGGGACAGATTTTCATGTTTATTATTTATACCTAAATGTATGGATAAAGAGTAAAATATCTAGCAAAATATAAAATTTAAAACCTTAAAGGAACGTATTACAAAAGTTCTTTCTCTAAAAGATTATTTACTTGGGGTAATTGGTCAAATATAGTTTGATCTTGTAGCTCTGTAACAATTCTGAGTCTGAATTAGAGCGGGGCTGATACCTAAGTGCATTCCTAATTCTTTTATTAGACTTATACAAAGACTATAATATAGGTATAAATATAATTATAGTTCTAGTCTAGTTCGTTCCTATGCAAAGGATAGTACTTAGATAGGTTTGGGCACCAGGTTGGTATTTTGTTCGGCAATGCCAATGGCTGTAAAAAATAAAAAGACAAAAATATCATTAAATCTCGTTTCTGTTTATATATTGCTTTGTGTCAGTGAGGTAAATTCTACAGCTCAGACATTGAACAGAAAAGATGAAAACCTACTTTTAAAACTACTTGACTTAGTAGATTCGGTAACAGAAAAACATCAGAGGCCAGACAACACATTAAATATACATTATAAAAATAATGAAGGACGTTATATTGAATTCCGGAAAAAAATCAAAAAGGGAGGTAGGTGACCAGGTACCTAAACTTGATATAAAACTTACACCAAAATGTTACCTTATAGCAGACCCATAGACTTCTGACTCGTATCGGCTAAATTCTTATTTTGGCGTAGAGGTTTCACCAATCTTCGACGCAATCGATGGAGACTATCCAGCTGAGAGTAATTGGTTGCTATCATCCAAGGCCTAAAAGGAAGAGAGGACCCGCAATTTTCCTCAATGTGCATCAAAATTTTAAAGATACCATAATGTCCTTAATCAGGAAAAGAGACTTCTTTTCCCATGTGTTTACTAGGTATTTACAGTTACAATATTTACTCTTACGAGAGGCAACTGACCAGGCTTCTCTGCAATAGCTATACGTTCTATTATTCTTTAACCGTATATTTTTTTCAGCTGAGGTCAATAATGAAATGGATGCAGGTGCGCTAGAACGGAAAGTGTGGAGTAGATGGGGTAAATGGGGACAGTGTTCGGTAACTTGCGGGCGCGGTGCTAAGACACGGCGAAGGTTATGTTTGGGCGGGCGCTGCGCCCCCGGTGAGAGGGAAGAACAACGCCTTCCATGTTGCCGCCAACCATGTGACCTAAACTAATCTGTGACAGTAAAGTACGCCGTATGAGGTAGATATTAAAGGTTACTTTTGAGTGTATAAAAATGTAAAACGTTTTTCCACTTTGATTCAAAGTAACTGAATTCCTATTTACACAAAATTATCATTATCTCGATCAATCTGTTTAGACTAGGTATATTTATTGTCACCAGATCTGATGAGTGTTTTTATTTTGGTGTGAAATATTTTTATTTTATTACACTGTGTAAATCCCTCGTGTTAGTAGTCCATAGTCAAGATAGAATTTCCTTCATTTTCTGACGTAGTTGTGTGTGTGTAATTCTACAGGCTTGCTCATATCATACCCAATCTGGCAAGAAGCATGGTTGATAAATAAAACAAGGATTGTAATTTATTAATATATTAACAGCTGGGTATTAACGACGACTGCACTTACAACGGGACCGTACCATGATTACAATGTTTAAGATAATACATAATATTTCAAAAAGCACAAAACAATTAAGGAGTACTTATTCATACTATAAAAATCGGACAAGGTTTATTATTTAGTTATTCTCTTTTTAACTGTATTAGCTTTAAATTAAGCTTTTAATTTATTTTAATTACCAATCGATGTGATGCTATTGTTTTTATATTTACATAATGTATCTATGATATACATATACGGATTTTATTAATATACACCTTATTTTATTTTGTTTACACATTCAAATAGATATTCGTAATAAAATCTAATAATTAGAGTTCGATAGACAACTCACATAATTTCAAAATATCTTTATTATTGCACTATGATATTGTACCTATAAATAAATATATCTTCCAAGATTATGCGCCATATAATTATGGTAATAAATGATTCCAAATGAGTCCAAAAATTTATTGGTAATTAAAAACAGAAATAGAAAAACACCCACACAACGTATCTTCACTTATTCAAATTCTTTCATTTTATTTATCACAAAATATACAAAAGTATCATAATACGCATGTCCAGAATAATACACAATACACAACTGGCATTTTGTGGTATCATATTATATAACCAGGTAAGATTTCTCAAAAATCCTTTAGTAGATATATTTATTTACCTTTAGGCTTATTATATATTGATGTTCCTATCATATAACTTACGATATCTATTTGAATTAGTACATGCTATATTTTTGATCATACATGAAATAATTATCTAAATTACAATAAATACATCGCCGTAACTGGTTTAAAAAATTTGACAAATATTTATTAGATTATGAAAAAAAATAATGATTTCTATTGTCATTGTTCATGTTAAAACCATGCCATAGCAATTCATACAAACAATACTTTTAGGCCAGAACTAGATTTTGAAAATACCCAATGACTTCTTTTCTTTGTTATGATTTGCTAAACATATTTTAATTCATTAATACCTAGAAATTCATATATCAATGTTTAATATTCAATATGAGCAATATAATTGTAAAATGTAACTTTTATTTTAAAATAGTCACAATTATGTCCTATAGCAGAGTCTGTATATTAAATTATGATGATTTTATTCAGACTTTCATATAAGTAGTAGGTATTATTGATATAACGGCACCATATTTGTAATGAACTCATGGATTTCTATTTGACTGTAAATATACTTAATTTATAGTACCTATTGTTATTCCACGGATACAATATTTTTTATTTGTACCTAACATTACAATACAAATGACAAAAATACACTCAATTTATGAAAATCCCTCTCATCAAAATGTTAACGCGTGTAAATATTCTTTTCTATCCATAATAATATTTCGATAAATTATGTGATGAAAACTAAACTATTGTCGATGGTTTCGTTTATTTTCACAGACAAAGAAAATACTATGATGAGGATGGATGGAAAAGGTTCATTTCAAATCATGTAGCGTATCAAATACAAAGATAATAAGTTTACGATAAGATGTATTGTATGTGTAACACCAAACTATATCCAGAAAGAATTTCTACTTTGCATCAACACAAGACATAATTTGTACTAATATTTATTGTTGCTAATTCACATTTACAAGAACTTAAAAATAAACAGACAATAAGAACGCATTAATAGATACATTTTAAATATATTTATTTTCCATTGAATTTGAAAATATGTATCAAGTATATGTTTTATTCTGCCACCATTTATTTTTTTTACAATATACATAACCAAACAATAATAATGATATTTTAAATTGATTTTTGTGCGAATTCAAACTATACAAATATCATAACTAATTAATTACTTATTGGCAGATACAAAACATGTGCGTAAAGGTATATAATATTACACTGCCAATTGAGATATTACATAATCATTAAATAAAATAATGATAACTGATAAGTAATAAAATCTAATATATCTTTCGTATTTTTTCTTTCGCTCTTTAAAACAAAAAGTAAATAGAAGTACCTAAATAAAAACATATAAAAATCTACAATGATACCCACAGACAGTACAGTATCGATATAACATTTTCTGATGATAAGAGGAATATTTCATTACTATTGAATTAAAGTCAAAATGGTGGTGCACGACATAAATAACGAAGTGAATAATACGTACACAAATACAATAGCTGTCGTAGGCAACATCAAAAATCTTAATCATAACGTAGAACTGTGACAGACACCGTTTATATAAATATTTATTACGTAATGACTTGAATTGGACATACCTACTATTTATGACTAATTAAGATAGCATCGAAATCAACACATTATAAGAAGAAATTTAAAGAGCCATGCATGACAATGATAATATTGTAACTATTAGCTACCAGTTTGCGTGTTACCATGTTGTATTAATCCACCTTCCTCGTCTATCAAAGTTTCATTTAATTTATCGCTACATAAGACTAAAATTAAGGTATAAGTCTCGGTTTATCTGGGATAATAAAATTATTACATAAGATTATCAAAATACGGCTTGGCTGAATTATAGAGGACTGTAACTGGAAGATAATAGTTTTTATAGGACTAAAAATGTGTACAAAAAAAATGTATATGTACTTATATGTACTTCATACATTGAGTAGTCTAAATTGGAAATTTGAACGGCCATTTACAAGGAGGAAGACTTGCCAGGATGTAGTTAAGACTATATACCCCCAGATGTGCAGAAAATAACTTTAGTGGGATTTCTTAAAAGTTCACAAAGTCGAGTATGCATGAGGAAGGTGGACTCACACAAATCAATCAGATTTTTTCCGTAATCGTTAATGAGTAAAAAAAAGTAATTGTAATTCTTTTATACAATTAAATAAAGATTTAATTCAAATACATTCCGCATTGTGTGGTCTAACAACGTCCTTGGTAAAGTTAACAATATTGACATTGGCATTTAAGCAGGTATCCCGTACGATATACTTTTTGGAATGTTGAGAAGATAAATGGATGAAGCTATTAGAGCAATCAGTTGAATACACAAATCAACAACAATAACGTCTAAATGTTTTAATACAACTGCATATACTTACAACATTTACTAAAAGTCATAATAATACTTTGAGAAGATCCCTAGCTTATATACAAAGAAACAAATTGCTTTCTTTTTTAGTTACGAAGAAGTAAAAGTAATTTTACGAGATTCTTAATACAATTACCTACCAGGGTTGCTCTATGTTTACATCTAATATCCTATACCTACGTATAAAATAAGATTCTCTTTTACCCAACATTAATTTTGAAGTGTACATTTTACCTCCCTAATTTTTTAGAATATCGGATTTGAAAACAATTGTTTCACATTTATGTGTTATTATTATTAATGATGGGTTGAAAAATCTTGTAGCTAAATATAATCATTATCGTACTTACTCGATGAGATCACTTTAATATTAGATGCGAGATCGGACCGGTTAGTTCGAAGGGAATTAAGCACACCCTAATTAGAACAAAGTTTACATACATGGACTACCTCACTACTAAAACAATAATATCATACGAATTGAATAGACACATGATATTTGTCTATATTTATATAGTACCTATTTGTCATGTCATCTATAACAATTTCGTTTAAGTTACATTAAAATTAACGCAATATAATTTTGATACTAGAAATACCTACAATTTAAGACATTGCTTATAAGATATGCCACACGATCTCCGACGTTAGACTCGTATAAACTGCATAGAATTCGCTACGCAGAATTCAACAACGTGCAGTGCTCTCCTCAGCTAACTGCATAGCTATGTATTTCGGAGGACCACATTATAGGCACTGAGGTTACACTAAAATTATATAACATTATCTATAATATTAATTAAACAAAATTTCAGTAACCCATTTACAGAACTTATAACTAAAAAACTGAACAAGAAACTTATTAGTACACGAATTGCAAAATTTCAATTGGGACATTGCAAATTTTTTTGGAAGGCCATTGAATTTCTAAATTACGTGAAATATCACTGTGCTGTTGTATTATCGTGGACTGTATATGGGTAAAAAATATATATATAATTATTTGTCTTTTTATAGACAGCAGTCTATCGCCTAGACGAGCTATTTGTAAGTATTCTTGTGTCTCTTTTAAAGACTTATACAAGATCAGACGCATATATGAAAAATTGTAATTGCAGTCATATTATATGATGACATAATACTGTACACTAGATAAAAGGTACTTGATTCGTGTTCCGTTATTTTATCGAACCCAATAAGTTGACCTTTTTTTACTCATACGTGTTTTTCGTTACATTTCATCGATTGCCCAAAGTTGACTGTAGTTTTTTTGGGCTTCAAATGTGTAATATAATTTCGGCGAAACCCTGATGTCTCTTCTACAGAACCCAGTTTGGAAATCCCTGCACTAGAGACGGAGATATTAACTCAACTAGATTCAACGGTTCAATGCCCTCAGGCACGCCTGCGCATTTTTCCGCAAACACATATTTTAATTAAACAATACCATGTCACTGTCAAAGAATAATTCGGTAGACTTAACATCGATATTAAATTCGATTAACTCGTTTAATATACTTAACTATTAATACAATAATAAAACACCCGTTTTCCTTAAACTGTAAATTGTTTGATAAGATAACAAGTGTTTCTATGTTTCTGGTTTATTGTCAAAACTAACGAAAGCTCGGAGATCGCGATGCACAATAAACACAAAACAAAGAGCGAAAAATCACCTAAATTTAATTCTAAGAGGCACAATAAATTTATTGGTATTAAATTAACTCCAATACAATAAATATAGTTATATTAACATAGTTATTTGAGTTAATTATTGGTTATAATGAACACATTAACGATTCTCCGCATTGCGGGAAATAAGGCTCCGGGACAATAATATCAATCGTTTCATACATTATTAATCAATCAACGCACTTACATGATATAAAAGTTCGCCGTAATGTTGACTTTTTACCGCTAACACTAAGTAATATTGCAATAAATTCTTAATGCATAAAGCGTTTATTTAGTAAAGCGAGTAAAAATATTTTAGAATATGTAATACCATAAGAATTGTTTGTAATATTGCATGCTGTCCACGCATAGTGAAGTTTATACATTTAGCATAATCTAGACCATCCGTAAATAAAAGTGAATCAGTATCAATTATTTGTGTATATCAATGCCTTTTATTTTTAAAATTTAAACGGTTTACGATTAAAAAATATTGGACTTATCATTTATTTATACAGCGAATAAGCTGCAAAAGGTTTAAAAAACTGCACAAATTACTCAAAAAGTTTGTATTTAATTTAATATTTTTTATCATTTCATATCGGAACCATAGAGAAAATTCTTGGCGAATTAGATCATGCTAAATATTTATATCATTCGTCAAGTTCTCCTCGACTGGGACTGGCCGAATTGAAATTTTACTTATTATTTTAACAACTCACGAAGATAACAATAATAAATAAGTAATCGGTGCACTTGAAACCCTTAAACACTCGGCATAAATGTGATTGTTAGCTTTTTTGTATACGGAAATGTAAAAGATAATGCTCAAAGCAAAGTCAATGGTCACTAAAGACTTCGAGCGTTAAAAACATGTACGTATTTGGCTTTAGGCCACGATATTGTGGGAACAATAATCGTAGGGATGTTGAATATGTTTGTGAGTTAGATATGTTGCTCGTAGTAGCGATCAAAGCTTTTAGCAAACGTGTTTGTTGGCGCAGGCAATAGTGTCAACCATTGTTAAGTTTTAGAGAGTACATATTGAGCTATTCCTAGAAATTACATACAATTTTTAAATAATTAGACATATTTTAAAGGAGAATGGCGACTGTTCATAAACGCATAGAACCAATATTGGAAGCGCCGAATTATCCTTCTTAAGTTTCTGAACGTACGGAACTGTTCAATTAATTACATCTGTAGAGGGGCCCGCGTCAAATGCCTCCGCTGTGATTATAACTTTCACTTAAGGTTTTTTTGTCATTACCTACATTTTTTCATTCATATTTTTGTCCATACAAATCTATAACGAATGTCACCGTTCTCCTTTAAAAAATTAGACGAGATTGCGACACTTATACATATCAAGTACCTGTTTCTTTCAAACAACGCTAAGATTAGTAGTGAAAGAATAAATTAATTTAAAATAAATAGCCGTTATAAAGTTAATGATTTCCGCCAGAGGTGATGGTTACAGATTTAAAGTTCAAAACATATCGAAACTACTCTGTACTAGTATCAGTGAACTTATTTATTCTGAACTCAATTTTATAATTCATTTAAAATTCATATTCAATTTACTTATCAGTCTCATTTTTATGAACTATCATGTTTAATGCATTTTATACAATTTATAGGACATGACCTGAATTAAAAATCAATTCACAGTTTTTAAACTACGACAAAATTCTGTTTTTAATTCGTAGCTTAAAATTGTATGTAAATTCTAGATTCTATTACTTATGTTCTAATAAAGGGGCATTTACGAGGTATTTTTTTAATATTATTATCAATTCAACCTCTATTGAGGTAAATCGTTCTATTTAATTCGACGTTTATTTCGTGTAACATTATTTAAACTATTTTACGATGGCCAATCTATACATAAATACAACTAAGCTACAATGCCCATCAGGTACTTTTATTACCTACATAAATATTATATTCAATAACTTTAAATAACATTTTAGACGATAATAACCAATTTATCGAGATTTGTATATTTAGAATTTATTATTGCAATATTATTGCGTAATAATATTCATTTAGGCATTTGAAAACGAACTGATATATCCTTATTTAATATGGACTATAAATATTGACTAGAATGGTGAAGTCAAGTAGTTGATTCAATCAGGGAGCTAATTATCTATTTAGAATAATTCGAATATTAGAAAATCGCTGAGTATAAGCAGCGGAATATTTCGACTAGAATAAAGATCACTACATGTTGTCCTCAAGTAGACTAGTTACCTTCAATAACAATAACCATTTTCGCTTTATCCTCAGTAAGCCCACGCAATGTCCAACTACACTTAAAGGCGCTCCCTAAGCAGGAGCATTTGCGTGTAATGTAACATTATAAATTTGACTTCAAGCATTACATTACAATACTACCTCCCTGATTGATGAGCATTCGCGTATAATGTAACATTATTACATTGACGATACAAGTTGTATCAGCTATTAAAAATTTTATCATTACAAGGTGCGCGCTGTTTTCTTCCCCACTGTAAAATTAAATGCTCGAATTTGTAACGTTACATTACACGCGAATGCTCCCGTTGAGGGAGCACCTTTATAGTTAGAGCTTTACATAACTGTACCAGGCATTAAGGATTTTTAACTAGATATCTTTTGCAATTGCCAGGATGTATCTAGTCTGCTTGAGATTTGGGAGGTAAAAGGTTCTACTGGACCCAAGACGCGGGGACCCACAGGGGTTCAGACTGGACCTTCCAAGCTACCTTGAGAAGCTGCGAGAGGGCGCTGGCGAGGTCTTCGTTCACTATCTCCTCGTCGAACATGTAACCATACAGGAAGTTGATGCGATTCGACGACCGTATCACATCGTTAAACTCTTCCTCCTGAAAACCAAAGATTTGCCTCTAAACCTCTAATCCTTTATTAACATTCTAACTCTTAAGTTAAGATAGATACAGATACGTAAAGAAAATAATTGGTAGTAAAAAAAAATATATAAGTTTTATATTTTGTAAGAAAAGTTACTTTTAACAAGCAAAACGCGATTTATTTTAACACGTGGTTATTTCGCAACAATCGTACTATTGATGGAATTTTGTTCTCACTAAACATTTTCATGATTTTCGATTCATATGCCATTAAAAAAAATTTAAAAGTACCTCAGAAATGTAAATATTAATTATTTAACAACTTCAGTACACAATTATTTGCGCGGAAACGTTCGTTATTGGAAATCGTTGAGATAGAAGGCTCTACGAGTCTCGAATCAAATTATTATCTTAAAATAGGTCGCGAGCCACCCTAATAAAGTTAACGCCTCGTCGCCATTGAAAAATAAACTTTAAACCGTAACAACTTTTAGATTGAGTTTTATTTTATTACACGATCTTATGAAATTGGTTTATGCATTGATTGAATGTATCCAATATACATAGGTCTTTATAACAATATAGTTTTAATTTTAACCTCCTCATAATCAAAGACCTGGTACAATTTTAAATATCGTTGTTAAAAAAATCAAACTTGATATTTTTTCAACTGACTTACAAACGAAATAGTTTACTAGTAAAAACTGGGACCCAACACTGAAAAAAATTAAAGCTCAATATGCAGCAAGATTTAAAAAATGAACATGAATTCAATGTAACACGTATTTACAAAAACAGTAAAGTAAATATTTCCCTCTGCGAGCTTGGCAAAAGACATACAGTTGCGCGAAATATTTGTAAAGACAGGAAAACGAGAGAAGCATTGTCAACAGCTTCTAAAGCGAGCTTAACTGTGGAACTTTTCAGCTTTGTAGAATGTTCTTTTCAAAGACATGAGCAAAGCGCTGACTCAATTCATAAAAAAAATTCACTTTTCATCTTTTCTAAAAAAAACATACATTTAGATATTACTGTCGTAATGATCCTTGTTTTTGTCAATAGTTGGTAAACAAACCCACGAGACACCTATGTGCAACAAAAACTACTTTTAGACTCAGACGAGATATTAAACGATTGTCGCTCTATACACATACACGGGCATAGAAATTATTCTTTTAATTTAAATTGTATACCAATGTACTTGTTTCTATACTCTAACTCTAATAGCCCGAATACGTCTTTGGCATTAAGTAGTTTAAGTAAGTACACTATTGTACTATAAATCTGTAATTGCTGTTAAATCTGAAAAAATAAATAAATTAATTAAAAAACAATACTCACCGTGAAAGCTCTGGAGCTGTCTTTGTCGAAGGTAGACCGGGCGTTCGCTGCCGTCCGTGTTTCGATAAACTTCTCTAACGGCGGAGGACGTATGAACACGATGTATGGACGTAACCGTGGCGTACGTAACATCTTTAACGCCTGCCAATGAGGACTTAGCACGCATACGCGACCTAAGGAGAAAAAGAAACCAGTAAATAGCATTGTCTCGGTAAATTGTCTGCAATATAGTCTAAAGAGTAGACAGCTTCTGGTAGTAGTTAATGATCATTAATGTTACTGCTTCTTAGGGTGTACTACAAAAGCGAACAAAACACTTCACACCATATTCTTTTTTGTTTCCATGTACTGACAATAGTTAATGTTGAGTCGTGTCATACTATTAACATAACTAGATCATTATTTTTAAAATAATGGATGTATGTAATGATTTTATTTCTACGCAATTTTATGAAGTGAACACTGACAAAATATTATCCTTTATCCCGACAAAGTTTCCCTAAACATAAATAAAATACCTAATCCTGCTTTATTATCAACATACTAAGTTGATTTAAAATAGCGATTTCCGCGCAATGTGTACACAGCCAAACGCGTTATTTTTTTTTATTCTTACAATCCCACAAGTCTCCCTCACCGGTTCTATAAAAGCTGTGTAAACCGAGATACCTCCCTAATTAAAAATACTGCAAACTTTTCTTAAGTACCAACCAACCTAACCTAGTTCAAAATTTAAAATCTACTCGAAAAACCTCGTGAAATTTTATGTGGTCTAATTAATAGCAAGACTATGAATGAAAAAATATAGATAAAGTGGCTATTCACTGTCTATGATGAAGCTGAAATTTCGCGAACGTTGACTCTCGTTGAGAGCGGTTGCATTACGTGACTGCACTACTAAAAGATTTTATGGAACTACGTTAGGACCCATCGAATATGCTTCGTAGAGCAGACCGAAATAGGGTTTAGGCATATTAAACGTTCCGTTTTCATTCGAATACCTTTCACATTTGAATAAAAATATTGCTAATATTAACTGAAACTCAACCCATTTTATGGTTAAGATTTTGTTCATTTACTAGTAGCACTTAAATTTTATGACCTAAATATAATCATAGTAGCTTGTAAAGACTTCATAGAATTGGTTCCCATCCAAGCAATACATTGGGAAAATGTAAACACCCCTCCTTTACTTTCCCATTAACGCATCCCTAACTCATAATAGAAATCGATTATCTAATATTTGTTGATCAAAGATTCATTCATTTATTCATAACGCTTCATTCTCTATTCAAATCTAAAGTTAGAATGCAAAAGACACATCGTTATTTCTTACGACCTGGCTGGAACTATAACAAGCCCTTAGCAACAGTAACGTGTAGTTAGCTTTGTATACAATATACTCAAGACTATACTACCTATATGTATGTTTCCCCGTTGCTAAGCAATATAAATTCAAAAAGCTATTGTTTTTGCTCCAACACTCCAGTTGAAGTATCAAATCAAACAATCCCCTATTGTTCGGGCGTCTTAAATAATGCAGGAGCTGAATCCGTAGAAGGCACCATGACATATTACGTATTGTGTTACCCAAAAAGGTATATTGTTAATATTTGCAAATAAACTCAAATATGATTTAATTGAAGGAGGCAATAAACAAAATCAAGTACAGTGTGTATAGTGTAAATCCAATTAAGGCAGGTTGGTTAAATAGTCAAATGTTTATGCAGTGGTGACTATAAAATACTTTACATGATTATCGATTAAGAGTTTCCAGAAAAGGGACAGTACACATATCTAGTTTTATATCCTATTACTCACGTGACGAGTTTGAGATAAACAAGCTAGAAGTGCTTACCTGAATTGACTATTGTCTCGACGCTCTCGGCGGAAGTGCCATATAGATTGCCCTTGTATTCGCCGTGTTCTATAAACTTCCCCTCCGATATATCCTGTTCCATTTTCTCACGGGACACGAACACGTATTCTTTCCCCGGTTGCTCGCTCGACTTTTGTGGCCGCGACGTGTCTGTATTGCAATAAAAACTTTATTATCAAAGAGCCGTCACAAAAATTTATAGAGAAAATTGCAGGGCGATTCTTTTGTTTTCTATTGGTTTTGAATAGACAGAATACTCGGTAGTGGTACTAAAATTAAATTCATTAAATAAAAATAACAATACACAACTGTTAGATAGTCCCTAAGTTAATAGTACCATAAACCATTTAAATATTTTTTTTTCAGCACTAGATACTAAAAGCCCAACAGTAGATACCCTGTGACGTAGAAGCCATAGACAAGGGACAAAAATAGACAAAAAGGAGGAAAAAATTATCCAAGTAGGTAATACTTACAGGGTATAGGCGTAACAAATTTTTCGGGGTCTGTAGCGATCAATCTCCTTCTCAATTCGTTTCTACCTACGCCTGGGGCTCCTACCAACACGATAGGTCTAACAAGACCCGGCCTTGGGTACAGTCGAGCTACTTCCTCATACGTCGGTATCATCTCCCGATCAAAGTCATCATTTTCTTTAATGTCGTATATGACCTTCTTTACTTTCGGCGTCGACTTACAAGGTAACAGCGCAGTTGCGTTCGGTGTGGGTGAACAGGGGGTCTTGGGACCACAGTCCGAGTTACCATTCGTTGGACTGCAAAGCGCTGGCTTACCTACATACAAGATTAAAAAGAAACTAACATTAAAAAACATGAATTGAATCTTCATTCGTTACTGAAAGTTGCACTACTAAAAAGCGTGTCTCAGGAATCAAATCTTTAGTTACACAAACAAAAGCAAAACGTATTATGTTGTTCCACTTAAGTGCATGCGTACATGTCAGTCAGTACATGGCATCTAATTAGTGACTCCCTACATTCCGAGTCCTTCGTAGAAAAGTAGGACAGAAGTGAAAAGACATCAATAAATTGTATAAGTAACCTCAAGGTTCATACAAACCATCGAGCATTTGAGGGTCTGTTTGTCGCTCATGAATTATGCGGCCTTCTTGGAGCGCTCTTGATGGTATTAATCCTGCTCGCATGACCTTATCGCCTTCACGACGCGCCTGCCACCTATACACAACGTTACCAATTATATATACTGTAACCTATCTAAACCTTTCAAATACGTTCTTAAAAAATTTAATGTCACATACTAACCAATATGCATCGTCTTGTGAGACTATATGTAAGACGTCCCCCTTCTTAAAGTTCAACCCCGCCTCTTTACATGGAATGTAGGGATCCTCAGAAGAATTATAATTAAAAAGTGCTCGGACTCTCACTTTGCTTTCCCGTGAACCACCTTTTCCGAACGACGGAACTAGTTTAAAGGTTATCGTACCCTCTGAACTTTGCTAAAAACAGAATTGTAACACACGTGGTCAATCGATTGGAAAACTTCTTATAGGCTCTATACTATTCATACAGTCCAGTGATTTTACATCTGAAAGTCGGTGCAACAACGTTTAAAAATCTTTTTAAAATTCGGTCCCACTAAACTAATTTACATAAATAGTGACTAAGGTACTTTTTTATAAATGTCTATTGTGATAACAAATCTATGTTATGAATTTGAACTGTAACGAGTATAATGTCAATTTTTCAAATGATACAGATATTTCCTCTTTTATTTAAGGCCCTTCCGTGGCATAGGAATATTCAACGACAGGTTAATCACTATTGCCACCGCCAATTACTCAGTCTGCCTACATAATACCGTCCCAGCCTTATAAATTGCAATGAGAAAGTAGTACACTTAAGTACAAAAGGCTATTGACTTGAAGACATGTTACATAATATGAATAAGTATAGCGCACCAGTATATCCAATACGTCCGCTGGAGTTTTGTTTTCCACGCTGATGCCGTTGACCTCGATGACCTCGTCTCCAGCATGAATTAGGCCAGATCTGTCGGCTGCCCCGCCGTGCATAACACGAGCTATTACTATTTTCCCAGTTTCTTCGTCTGTCTTTATTGTAGCACCCTTAAATACAAAGCTTTTCGTTCGAGTAATGCTGTCACCAGAAATAACCTTTAATTCCACGCGTGAAATGTGCGTCTTATTCAAGATTTTACTCCCAAAACCTTTTCCTTATCTCGATTAATCACTTTTACTAAAGTGTAGAGTCACATCTTAAAAAAATTTGGTGACCATTTTCTGATGAACAGTAATATAGTAAATTTTCAACCCCAGAATTCGTAATTTTTTACTAAAAAGCTATAAAAAAAACAACAGCAGAGTTTTCTGTTCACCTTTTATTACTCAATACATTACCTTTAGTTGTAACGAAACAAAATATAGTTAGTTACTTCTTTAATTCTAAATCCATAGGAAACTGACGATCAATACCATTAGTTTTGGGATCAAATAGAACACGTCAATTTTGACAATTTCTTTTATGCAATTTCCTTATATTTCTTACAGGTTTTGAAACCAAACTGAATATCAAGTATTTTCTTACAAAAATAAATGTGTTTTAAAAGACACCATGCAGAATTGTGGTGCAAATTGTTTTAAAGGGAAATGGTAAAACACTTTAAAAAGATTTAATTAATGTGCCATATACACTTGGTACGAAAATATGATTATCATAAATCAACAGGTGATAAATCATTCTTGCTGAGGACAACATGTCGTATTGTGAAAAAAGAAAAGAAACTTGATATACATACATCTGAAAAACTTGTAAGCAATGTGTATTGTGTAGGGTAAGACAGCTTAGGGACATAAAAAAACATCATATCAATGGAACAGCACATTATATCAATGTAACAGCAACATAACACAATACATATTGCATCAACATCTAGAGATAGCAGCTAATAAATATAGAACAGTGTTGCCTGGGTAATCATGAACAATGGAAGGAGGAAATCGAAAATATTATGGCATGAAAACAAATATGTACATACAATGGAAAAAATAAACATGGAAACTATGAAATGAAATAAAGCATTAAGTTACTAGCAAGGAAATATTCAACATAGTTCACATACGTACCACAATAGGCTCTGCACTCTGAGCACCACCCTTTTAATAAAAAATTGTTTCTTAAATACACCCTATTGTCATTATTAATATAATACATACACTTAAATAAAAATAGCTTCACATCATACATAAAATACCAGATTCTGTAATAATATAAAAAACACATTTGATACAAAAACGAAATAAGTATGTACAATAACTCTTGAAACCATAATTAGTAAAAATTGTAATATGTACAGCTGTGGAATAACCAATGCTGTGCTAAATGTACATAGAATAATTCTAAATTGTAATAATAATTTAGACTATTATAACATACTAAATACCTAACTGCAGGAGTACCAATATAAAAAATTATGGTATCATTCTCCATTATAATTGTCTATATTATTATTTTTTTTTAGTTGTTTTTTTACCTACCACATCTTTAGTGAATTGACTTTAGCTGCTATTTCTAAATGAGATTTATACCCTGGTATACATCAAATATCAGTGATTACAATTATGTATTTATATTTGGCAAAATGTATGATATTATGAAACCTATAATATTTTCTTCTTTGTATACCACACATATGCTGGTATGAGAATTTAAAACACAATAAGTAAAGCAATACTTACCAGGGGCTCGTCACTCTTCACTAGTTGAACAATTTTAACAGTTTCCTCCTCCTCGTCAGCGTCAGGGGGAATGTCAGGCAAGTGTGGGTAATAATCTTTTTGAGCAACTGCATCGTGTGTGCACAAGATTGCCTAGTGTTCAAACAAAATACAAATGATCAGAATTATGTCTAAACTGACTTGTTTTTTTAACTTTATACTTTTTTGCACCTATTTAATAAAACAAAACTTATCTTTAATACTAGATACATATTAATTGATCGGTAGAAACAAAACTTATATAACAGGATGGTCTACCTGAAAATGAGGTTTCTGTAATAAACTTAATAGTTCATTATAGTCCTTGGAAGTTGTCTCGAACTCTCCAAACATTTCCAACACTTCCAGCGTGACTTGCATGGAATTTGACAGTAGTGGATAAAATTTATCATCCTTGCCTTTTGCTACTATTTTATTATGAACTTGGACTAATGCATGTAGCTGTTTAGACTGCAGAAGTTCACTTAGGAAAGCCAAGTCTTCCTCTCCTCCTGATGGAACTTCTTTCAATGAAGTCAACAAACGAGTAAGAGCTAAAAATTAAAAACGAAAATGATTCTTCTCGATCAATAAACTTAAATTAAAATACAATATTTTTTATACACCCCTGCAAATTCTTGATTAAGAAACTTAGGTCTGATAAATAGATACTCAAATATATAATTTTGGCTGCCAGAAATGCTTAGTTTTATTTGTATCCAATTTAATTTCATAACATACTCAAATATATAATTTTGGCTGCCAGAAATGCTTAGTTTTATTTGTATCCAATTTAATTTCATAACATGTTCAAAAAACTACTACCTCAGTTAGTTAATGCCATTTGATTAAAACTATGGTCATATGGAAAGAATGAGCACAAACCGTTAACGTTTTGGGTAGGGATTTTGAAAAACAAATTACTAATGTTACTGTTATTTGAAAAATTCGTTAAAATGTTTTAATAAAATAATGATTCATTTTTACGCTTTGCTTTTAAAACATGAAGTTTAAAAATGTACTTTACGTATTTCGGCGTTTTTCCGGCAGCGAAAATTGCATCGGCATTCTTAAGACGATCCATCCAATATCTTCACATTTATTATAGTTTAGCTAAATTCGTCCGACACTTGTTAAACTAATAGTTATCTGATAAGCAATAAAGAATTGGAATTTCAAAAGAAATAAAATTAATAATAGGTACTCACCTGGATCCCAGTTCTCACTTGAATAATCCATATTATCTGAACCACTTAGTTTGATCGAAAGAAAACAAATTATTTCATGAATTATATTCGATATCCTACAGGGCACAAGTTCATACTGTATTGACTGCCGTTCACGTAAATGGAAAATAAATAATCGAACACTCTTTCAGAACACGCGTTTAAAAGAAAGCATATCGAAGCAATATCGACCTAGTAGCGAATAAACAGAAACACTACGTTTATATCCACCGTTTTTGAAAATTATATAACATCATAAAATATAGCACTTTATACACCTATACACATTGGCAATCGATGTACATATCAAGCTAAAATCAGTTTTCTTCTCCACCGCCAAACCAGCTGCCGCCTAGCTAAATAGGAACATGAAGTCTGCTGAACTTGTTAAGAACTGCCTGAAGATACTGAAGAACCAACCAACCATTACGACGAAAATAGATTATATATTTTTCTTTATGGTCTATATTGTCAGTACAGACAATTTATTTATGTGTCTCATCTTTTCATATTTCAATTTTGGTTCCATTCCGCCTATAAACCCGTAGATAAATATTTTCTAAGATTTTGAATTTTGAATAGTATATAAAAAAGAAACGGTATCAATTCAAATCAACTTTAAACTGTATTCTCGAGCTTATATTTCGTTACCTCGAAAACGATTAAAATAAAAAATACATAAAATCGGAACATAAAATAAAGGCAGTCAAAAAAGAACTGATATTTGTAACATACATAACTATGTATTTAAATATGATTTTATATTTCAATTTTATTGTTGCTACAGTTATTAGGAATTTCCCAACGTTCCCAACAATGAAATGAGACAAGACAACTCGCAAGCTTGTCTTAAGCATAAATTATAGAACTCAGTTTGCACATTTGTCATCTGTGACAGAGAAAAAGAGAAAAGAAAACTAAAAAAAAAGTAGGTACAAGAGGGATAAAATTTGTTTGCGTGCCGTGTGTGTTGCTTTGAGAAAAAGGTATGTAATTCGGTATAATACAATAAATTAATTTGTAGAATGGTGAAATTTAAAGCGGTGGATATAAGATTAAGTTAAGTAATAAACCTATTTTTGTTAAACAATTCCATTCTGCATAGTTTCGCTAAATACGCCATGATAATGTAAGTCGTCAAGAGGAATCGATCGGGTCCTGCGCGAAGACTTTAGAAGTACAGATTGTGTGTACTTTTCGGCGATAATCTATTATATCCAAATAACAATCATATCTTCATATGATTTGTCACATTTTAATAGTGGTTTTCGGCAAAAATTCTTTTGTTGCCTTCGGTCTTATTGGAATCTTTGAAGATGTACAATACAGAACTACGCATTAAAAGTAAGTACCTACCCGGTCTTGTAGCATATTGTGCTTAAAACTTATAGTCTTGAAAATAATCTAAAACTCATAGATTATTAAACCTTTGAAGGTTATAATAAAATTAATAAATTTTCATTCTTATGAAACTCATTTGTCAGAGATTATTATCAATTTTTATACTTAATTTTTTCTCATGTATTTACCGCTTCAAAGACAGACACCTTACAATATTGACATATTATGAAAACCACTTGTAGGTTTTTAATATAATAGTATCACATTATGCTATGCAATGCAATATGTAACATGTTCACATTGTTATAAATTTTATATCATGAAATCGTAATTCTTTGTATAAATCGGCAGGTAAATTATTAATAAAACCTCCTTGGTATATGCTTGTTAGCCTTATATTGTTTGTGCATGTTGTAAACTACATCGTTCACCTGGTAATGAGAACTTGCATCCTATTTCACCTCATAATATCGTTGTATCTTAAGATTTCTACCCCAATTGCCCAAAAAGCTTATTTGCGTAAGTGGCAATAAAAGCCCTAAATGAAAAACATTCTTTTGTTCACACCAATCAATTCACAAACTAACACAATTTGCAAAATACACCTTCAAAGTTGTGTATAATATTTGATATATATGGTTCTGTATTATATTTGATGATAAAAAAAAACAAAAATAATGGCAGTTAATAATGTAATTATATCTTATTAGAAATCTTTTGATCGATACATTATAATGATTAGCAGCAGTATTATCAAGGGATCACTTGCTCAAGTTTAATGACAATATCAATCAATCTATATTGGACTATGATATCATTTATGCTTTGAATGCAAGCAATGGTTACCAATTCATGACTAGCATAATAGATGGATGATTACAATGATTTTATTCATGACATACAATTTGATTAAGTCTAGGTGATGTTGACTGTAAACGCTTTTGTTATTTAATTTTAACAAGTTTTACACTAGCTAGGAAAATAAAATTTAACAACTGAATTAGTTATTCAGCTGCATTTTCTATTAAAATTGATTGCGCACCTTCCTTTGATGATTCATGGCTATTTCTTACATGCTTTACATAATATTTTATATTGTACAAACACTCCAAATGAATTGTCATTTATATAACATTAATGCCACAATGCAATATTAATGCAAAAAAAATGCATTCTTGCATAGATATCTGTAATTTTAAATTCTTTATTTTAGTAATCCTATTGATATATTAATATCTGTAACAAACAACATTGCAAGTCAACGTTCAAGTGTATATTTGTGACCGAATTTGTAGGCAGCAAAAAAATTAAGGTTCGGTAAAGTTACTTCTTGTTAAACTTATTATAGAGTGTTTTAACTTGTTCATTAAAATCTTGTTTTGTTGTTGTCTAGTGTAAGAGATGCTTCATGCCGTACACGAGGGCTAAGCCGGTGTCGGCGAGCGATTCTTCGGAGCCATCTGACGAAGCATCGAAGTTGGAGATATATCTCCAAAGACAGCTCGAAGAAGATGTGGCCAGGTATGTTGGTTAATAGAAACACACTTATAATTTGCAGCCTATGTACTTTAAAATTTATTATTATCAATTTGAGAACTACAATATCATTGATAAATAAATAGCTATAATCTGGTTTTATTTTTGAGATTTTTAAAACTAATTTCTATTGTTTTACTATATTTCCTTGTAATTGTAATGTGAATTCCAGGGAATTTGATGATTGGAATTGCAGTATTAGTTCACTATGTATCGTCCGTTGGAGACAAAATCAATATTATTAAACAATAATTAAGTAATATAGGTAAAGAGCACATATAGATTATTATCTGTTACAGATGTAACTAACAAAAATTTTACTAACTCCTTCATTGTATTGGTTTTACTAATAACACTAATTGGATTTACATAATTACTTGTTACTAGTCGCCATGTAGTTACATTGTCATTTTCATTGTTGTTTAGCTTTTTGTTAAATCATGTTTAGATAATCGTCTATTCAAAAGCCCTTGCCAAATTACTGTTTTCTAGTCCTAAGAGTCTGAGCTCAATAATATATTATGAATATGGCGAACCTATATTTTTAGATGACTATAAAAGCCATAGGTCTTGTAAAGATGTTTTTTCAAAGCAAATACAGAGTGCTGCATGACATTACTCGGAATTTAGTATTAATGCTTTTTGGGTTTACAAGTGGAACATATAATGCTAGGTGCGGTACAGTTTATGGGTGGACATTATAAATATTACAACTTCAGTTTAAAAAAATTGCTTTTTCCAAGTATTTCATTCACTTTTTAGGTAAATGTTGAAGTTGTTAAATTGTTGCATGTTTCTAAAAATCATACAACCCCCTTTGTAAATCTAAATCCTCTTATCTTTGCAGAATATTCGATGAATCTATATATACGGATCTTGAAGTTGTATGCGGAAAATTAAAAATATTGACTCATACTTGTATTTTGAAAGCACGCACCAGCCAGTTTTATCGTAAACTAAAAACAATCTTGCAAGTCAACATTGGTCGTGATACATTCGATGAAATATACTCCTTTATAAGGTAAAATGCCGTACATTTGTAATATTTGAAATAAATCAACAAGTAATTCTCCCATACAACATTTTTATCACATTTTTTGTTGTTTTCAGTGACGCATATACTGAATGTGATATCAGAAACCAGGAAAGTGAAATAATAACATATTTGGAAAATAATTTACATATAGTTAAATCCAACCATCCTACATCCTTTAAATCAAAAGAAATCGAATCGAATGACACTCCTAAATGTTTAAATTTACAAAAACATAAATCTAACCCTCTTTTGATTTTTAAACCAAAACAGGAAGAGTTTGAAACAGACCTGTATCTGGCTACCAAAATTGTCAATTTACAAAAAGTAAACTCTAATTCAGTTTACAAATCAAAAGAAGAAAAGGTTGATTCAGATGTATTCTTAACTCCTAAGTGTATAAGTCCTTACTCAGAACCGAGATTTAATAAAAGTGATATACTTAGCCCAAGTACAGAATTAACTAAAGAATACTATGCGTTAGTTCCTATAGAAGGAAACCTATTGGATCTAGAATTAAATGAGCAAGATGCATTGTCAAATGCTTTTCAGTCTATTATAAAGACCCAAGACACTAGTACCCCTAAAATTTCTCCACGTAGTAAGCCTACTTCATTGTCCCTCTCTTCTAGTCATATTCCCAAAACAGTGAAACATTCCAACAGTTGTGATAATATACACAAATATAATTGTGTAGACGAGAATTTAGGTTTGTGTAATAACGACAGAAACGCAAGCCTAGTATCTAGTCAAAAGACTAAAATAAATCACATAACAGAATTGGCAAAACCAGAAAACAATTCTCCTAAAAACTTAAATACTACCGCAAGCGGACTTGATACAGCGATAGACCCTACTTATTCTCCAGACAGTCTTATTGCGGACGACCCAAGCTCTTCATCAGATTATTTATCAGCTGCTTATGCTGGTTCTCCAGGATTAGGATCTTCTAGTTGTTTTTTCCCATTAAATGTTGAAGATAACACTACCAAAATGGAGAACATTTTCACTTCATCAGATTCAGGCCTAGAAAACACGGGTATGTTAGAAAGTTTGAACAGTCATAAAGACGTTACAATAGCAGATGTCTCGTTAACGGAGAGTACTTTGCACGAATTGATAGCAGATGAAAATCAGTCTCATGAATCGACTTCAAGCTCAGATAAACATCAACTGAACAGATTTAAAGTTAGAACATCACGTTCTGACACATCGCCTCTCAGTGGCACTTCGTCAGATAAAAGTGGCAACGGCCTAAGTCAATCACCGAATAAAATAAAAGACCCAACACGGTCTTCGAAAGAAGAAAAACAGAGGCAAAACGAAGAAATTGTTATCATGGAGTCATCATCTGTATCTTCGGAAACCGGTTCGTGGGAATCAGTTTTTCCACCCCGATTGGCTGAAAAAGAAGCATGTGAGTTGTTTATTAACGTCGAAAGACAGTTCTCGCGTAATGACGATAATAACATGAGTATTACACAAAGCATGACCTGTAGCGATAACTTAATTATAACCGAACCAATTGCTCATCCTAATATAACAGAACAGGCCAACGTAAACGTACTTGAATCGTCACCACACAAATCATCGGCATGTTTTATAGATGCTGCGAGTTTGATGGATGAAGACGATGATGGGATTGAAGTAACAGTTACCAATGTGTCATTACCGAAACATATTTCAGGAAACGTAATCCCTATACCCAGTCAGCCGGTCCCTTGTTCTGTGGTAAATAAACCTGACATAAGTCCTAATGATTGGTCAGAGAGCAATGAAAACGATGACTCTTTGGAGCAAGCTGACAATAAAGACCACGATTCAGCACAAAGAGATTTATCTCCTACCATATTTGAAATGACACCGATTACAGAAGATTCCCTTAGTACAAATCCATTTGAAAAAACTGCAACAGTTGCTGATGCTTCTCGAGTCGAACCAGAGACGAACGATTCTGCAAGTTATGTTAGCCACAAAGATAATGCCTTCTCATCGAGTTCGGTCTTTGTTACTACAACACCATATAACTCAATTATGTCTTTGAAAACCTCTTCAGTAAAACAATACGAATCTGAAGAAAGTGAAAACGATACACTCATAAACAACCGAGATAATCAGATGAAGCTAAGAAAAACCAGGTGTAATGAATCTTCTCCCATAGTGTCTGGGGGCGCGTCTGTTGACGCGTCTAGAAAATCTCCAGTCAATAATTGTAGAAAATCACCAAAGACATCAGTTGGTTCTGCCTGGGTTGTTGATATGTCTTCTACGCCCAACGATGCTAATTTACACAGTAAAAAACCAACAGATAAAGCATGTGAATTTTTAAGACAAGAATCACAGCACGATAACTCTGATTGCAACAAAAGTCGAGGATCCGTAGATTCGGATGGTAGTGAAAAATCTGCTCATAAGTTTTACATAGATCTATCTAGTTTACCTGATCCTTTACCGAAAAACAATGATACTGGCAATGTTGCGGAAAAGAAAAACATGTTTTCAATGTACATTGATTTGGGTGAAAAGTCAACGTTAAAAGGGATGCCTTCAAGATTATCGTCTTCACTCAATACTAAGAAACAGTCAAATAACGAAAACAAGTGTAGTGTGAGTTTGCCCAAAGTAACCAAAGCCCCTTTGAGTGAATGTATTATTCCGACTTTTCCTAAAATTTTCGAACAAAACGATACCACGAGTAACTTTGAAACATTTGAATCCTTGTGTAATGATCCGAATATAAGTATTTCGGAAATAATAGCTATTTCTAACGATGTGCCAAAAGCACAAACAAAAGTAAGGGAAGTGGGTAATCGTGATTCTGGAAATGAGAAAAGGGCAAAAATCTCACATTCTGTTAATGGTGACAACACCTTTTCCATTGCTACAACCGTGATACACGAAGAAGCGCTAAACGATCGTACGAATGATCTTTTTGTGAAGTTATCTGATCTAGACAAGCCAGTTTTTAAACCAGATTTACCGGTGCTAATTCATGACCAGAAGGAAGGATTAAATGCAAGGATGACTAGATCTATTCCAGAGAATAATTGGGGAGAACAAAGTAATGCTGTGTCATCGAGATCAATTGAAGTAATTAGTTCATTTCACTCTGAAAATGCATTAAGTTTGAATAGATTATTTCCACACCTGAAAAATGAGTTCAGTAAAAGTATGCCCGGGTCTTTGTCTGGAAGGACCCGATCACCTATTAGACAAGGTCTCTCATCGAGTCCTGGTGAATTCGAAGAGCAAGTTTCCGATGTTTCCGAAATGAGCAGCGTTCAAAGCAGTATTTGCCGTTCAGTTGTAGGTAAGATAATATGGATTGATGCTTAATCGTACTTACTAGAATTAATATTTGCAATGCGTATTTATCTTTTTATATCAATTTCAGAAAATAGCACAACTGAAACGAGTCAAACGTCCAGTTTAATAGGTAATTGCCAATCTCGGCTCGGGCAAGATTTGTTACGAATGTTCTTGGAAGAAATTGCACCCGATGTTATAGTTGAAGTTTCTGGGAAACGAATTAAAGCTCATAAATGTATTTTATCATCAAGGTAATTGATGCTTAATTCTAATAGTTGTAATAGGTATGTGTTTATTTTAAATTTTAAAAGACCTAATGTTTATTTTTATAATTTTCAGGTGCCAATATTTTGCTGGAATTCTCAGTGGTGGATGGGTTGAAAGCGCCGGAAATGTTATAGTTATGCCACCGTATGTATTGTGATAATGAGTTATTCTTTGATTTAAAAGTATTATTATATTATGTTACATGACTAACATTTGTTTTTTACAGGTTTTCGTTCAATGTGGTACATTTTGCATTGTGCCATATTTATTCGGGAGTTTCAACTATTCCTGACTCGGTGAGCATTGTGGAGTTGGCAACTATTGCCGATATGTTGGGTTTAGAAGGACTTAAAGAAGCCATCATGTTTACACTTAAGGCCAAATACTGTCATCATTTTCATAGGGTAAGTGTGATAAAATGTATGTAGAATATCGTTTTGGCACATATATGTTTTAAGTATGTTTTATACGAAAATATAAATATACGTATATTTTTTCAGCCTTGCCAAGTATGTACAGCAGGAGTATTAGAATGCTTTCCACTTTCATCCGTATATGGACTCGATGACCTATATCGTAAATGTCTTCGATGGATCACGAAATATTTCTCAAAAGTGTGGCCTACCAAAGCGTTCGCTACGTTGCCTAAAGAATTATTAGATAAGTGTTATCAAGAACACATCGTCAATTTGACTATAGAGAATATAATAGATACCGTTTATGGATGTGGAGTGACCGGTTAGTAGAATCATTTCATAAAATTTTAATTTTGTCTTTGGTACTATTATGCTGATTTATTATTTTTTATTGTTCTTACAAACAGTGGCATCGCTGCAAAATACCAGGTGGGCTGAAAGTGTGGCGCGTATGTGTAGACGATTGGTAAATGCAGCCGCACATTACGCTGCGCCGAGATTAGTAGCTGTACTACGAGCTGTGGGTGCCATGTCCCCTGAAGCGCCGCACGCCGCCAAACAAGCGCTCGACGACTGCCTCGCCGCAGCCATAGAGTGGGCACCACCAGATGAAACGTGCAGAGCATACGCCTTCCTCTCCAACCTAGTTAAAGAAATGCGCTCTCAACACTACTATAAACCAGACCTGGTACATAACGGCGGTACGAACACGAAAGCATCTCCGCAACATAATCTACTCCTATTACACGCCTCTAGCTGGCGACTGCAATGTGAAGGAGCCCTGGTTCGCGCCGCACCACGCGTCGTCGGCACACAAGCGTTTAAAGACTTGCCTTCAGACCTACGTAAACGCTTGCGAGAACTCGGATGTATAATGTACGGAGCTCAAGCTATCGCTGTTAATTCGTCTCCGTTCCAAGACCGAAAATGCCGATCGACATATACCACCAAGGCGAGCGTGCCCCACAACACTTCTACGAGTCAAAGCTTGGATATGGAACACGTACGTGCTTCCTTCGTGCCGTATAAACCTAAGCCGGCCGCGCAAATTGGCTCAACCGACAAAATAAAAAGCAATTGTGAGTTACGTGACCTGAAAAAGGCTGTAAAACTGAACCCTCCTAAGGTCAGGACAACAAAAGCCCAAGAGGAGCGTGCAAAATACAATCAAACGAAAACAAATCAATCTCAAGAACGCGTGGTGAAAAATAAAGCGCCCGTCCGCACGAACCCTTTCGAGAATACTAAACCAAGATATTTGGAGCCTCGTCCTTGTAAAGAGCCCGCTAAGAAGGCGACGCCAAAGAAACATTTTCTTTCATCCAGTGAGTCGTCTCGTAATTCCAGTCCAGTGTTGGCGCGAAATGTGAGAACGAGTCGTACTAAAACTAAAGCGCAAGCGATGTCTCAAGACAGTCTGGCGACGACCTCGCGTCCGCGCACTGCTGAGCCTTCCACTGACTCCCTTAGTGAGTCTCAGACCAGTAACAAATATGGTACTTACACTAAGACGAAACATACCTGCAAGGGATCAGTCGAATGTAAGTAATATTTATACTGCTTACATGTTTTCGTCATTTTCACATGTGCACTGATTTATAGTATACCACTGGCCAATCAGACTTTAGAAAAGAGTAATTGAGTATTGGGTTTTCTCTTTGTAGCCTGGGTGTGTGTGTGTTTTTAAATAATTAAATAGCTGGTGACTTACTTGCATAGCTCTTGCGCTGCGAACTGCATTGCTCTAACCAATAAAAAAAATTGTCTTCTGTGCGTTAAAGTTTATATATTTCTTAAACGATGTGTTTTACTCATTTTTAACCAACTTATTTCTAACCTTTACAGCTGTCAAATCACCTAAATATCAAAATGCGACACTGGCGTCGGCTATCAATAACAAAGCCAAAACAAAAATTCCGGTTTATTCTAATTATTGCACAAAGTCTGGCAATGGTAATTCGGATGCAAGGGAACATAATAATATTATTCAGAAGCGGTTCTCTTTGGGGAACAAAACGACTATCAATGCGCCACCTACAAAGCCTAAAACGGAAAGGAAAGTGGCAGGTTCACTTATGAACGCTACGAAGTCAAGTTCAGCTAAAATGGTGCCTAAGGTAATAAAGGATCCACAATCAGCGAAAACATCTACGAAACAAAACAAACATAAACACGCTAACAAACACGATGACCAAGAAAGGCCCGTAGACATTCCAGTTATGGGTCGTTCTGGCACGTTTTTGAAAGATGAACCTACTTTTGGAGACAAAACCACTGAGATCGATGTAGGCCCTTAAGAACCAACTTTTGACTATTAAAAATAAATGTGGCTTTAAATACTCGCGGATTGTTACAACCTTTCCGATATTGGTACAATGTTTATGAAACTACGACTAATAACTACATTTTGTAGCATCAAGCCATCATCAAAACTTTTCTTTAACAAAATGATAAATTATGGGCCTACAAAACGTTAGGTGTAATAAATGACATCTCTGCTTATACTACTAGTGTTTAACACAGTAATTTTAAATATTTGTAATACTATTTCAAAAAATCCATATTTTTTAATATTTCAATATTATACAATTCTAAGTAGCCAATTGTGAGATAAGACCATTTGCTTTGACCTTAAGCGTCATGCATTTATGTGATACATATTATATAGATGGATGATCCAAGTTTTGGGTTAATATCATTAAATTTAGCCCAAGCTATACGAACTGTAGAATCAAACAACAGTATCGCAGTTTAAAGTAGATTGAACCTAAATCTTATAATCTTTTGTAGCATGTAGTGTTTAGTAAAATGTAGTTATTATGACATCACTTTAATATAGATATAAGCATTCATAATTACATGTAATACACACTTCATCACATTACATTAAAATGTATTACTATTACTTTTAATCATTGTATCGGTTATGTAAAGTAAATGTAAAAAAGTTGGTATAAACTTCTAGTCCTTTTTTAAATTCTTTTTTACTATTATTATTCTTTTTCTATTTTTACTTACATTACATGGATTATATTCTTTTGATCCTTCTACATGAGCTTATCGTTTCTTGCAATATTTTAGGATGAACAGCAAAGAGTAATTACATTCTAAAGTGTAATATTTTTTCTTACGTTGTGTAAATGTTTACATTTATTTTAATAATTTTATGCTCTATTATATCTGTTGATTGTATAATGATATTGACTATACAAATAAATATGTATTTAATATAAAACTATAAACGTGCATGTTTTATAATTAGGCAGATATGGGTGTATATTTAGCTATACGTATAATAGTTAAACAACTATAGATAATGGGTATTATATGTAATAGGTACTTGTTTAAATCATCACATGAAAAAATGTAATCTCAGTTGTAAGTGTGATGGCTTATATTCTTGTTGTAGGTTATTATCATTGCTCTGTAATATTTCACCGTTTTAACATAAGATATTTATTTTAGTATAATTAAGGCATGTGAAGTTTAATAACTATATTCGATTCGGATTATGGGTTTTCTCCATAAAGATTAAAATATTTTAAGTTGTTAGAAGCGATCGGAAAGTAATGTTTTAAAGATCTATTGCTTTATCATTATTTACGGAAGGCGAAATATAAAGTATTTAGTACGCTAAGAATAATTTTCAAATGATCTCAATGATGCACAGTATTCAATATTTTTATTTTAGGTTTTGCATCAGCCATCGTTATAAGATTTAAAATAAGGCCATGTTTTTTTGTATGTTTACAATTAAAATTATTTTAATAATTGTTTATAAGTTGAAGGCAAATAAAAGGAGATTATTAATTAAACTGCTTTAATTAATAAGTAAAGATGTTCAGGCCTCACCTTAATTTTTTTTTAACTCCCAATGGATTTAATTACAACATCACAATTTACAATGAAAAAGTTTAATCGCAAAATGTAAAATGGTCCAATTTTTTAAAAATTTATATTTTCCGGACGAAGGATATTTTACGGTTATTTTAAAGTTATTTTATGTGCATATCTTTTTATTGACGAAGCTTCAGATTGACTGAAAAATCCACGTTTGCGAAAACTATTTTTTATCCTGATGTGAAATTGATGGAAACATCACATTGCATTTACGTTTACATAAAGATGTATGATTTTTTTCTCAACGCCCACTTAGCATACAAATATTTACCAGTACGTGAATTATAGTATTATAAGCTAAAGTTTAATTTTGACCCGGCTATATATGTTAGGAGATTCAGAATGTAAAGAAAAAGGGAAATGGTTAGAGTGCGTTAGTTACTTATTTGGCCTCATTCAAGCATGCTGCAATTTTGTGCATACTATAATATTTTTTGTTTCTTGTTAATTACGGAGTATCGTGAAGAGATACAACTATAATACCAGATTACTTTTACGAAAAATAATGTAAATATCCTGCGAATTCTTATAATTTATTACATGTAAGGTATGAGAGGACGTTTAAAATGATTATTTGGTTATGGAAGTCTCTCAAGTAAAAGCATAGGTACCTAAAATTCGAATAATCTTCCACCGGCATTTTATTATATTGTTAATTACTATTGTTAATGATTACTCTCTAAGACTAAACTATATGAAACAAACCCAAAGTTGTTCTCAAAATTTCGATTTAACCGTTTTCTATTGTCTCGTATTTGTCGTTACAAATTAAAATTATTGTATTGTTATTGTTGTGGTTGGTAGCTTACTGAGCCAATTGAAAATAAATTATTTAAAGAAATATTGAAACTGGTAAACATTTTGCGATGGCGTGAGGCGAATGGTGCTATCACTGTAGCAAGTATAGGCTGGACCAAAATTAGACAAAATTAAATATTAAAAAGTGCTCTGGAAAATGTCATAAGCCGTAATAAATTTTCTTCATAATATTACAGCTCGAATTTTGGAAGCATTGCTTACTTTTCGCTTGTTTATTTATCAAGAGAATAAAGTCCTGATTTACGATACAACAACCCGACAATACCTATAAGATAATTAAATTATTAACATCCTGTCGTAGCACGCAATGGATCACTGTCGCATTCTACTGATTTGATAACAGAAAAGCGACAAGTATAAAAAAAGGTTTCTATTAAATGACCTGCTTTTATGTATAACAGATCTATCCCCTCCACCTAGGAAATGTTCGTAAAATAGTAGCTCTATTTTTTTTCTATCACTAAATAACAAAAGATAATAACTATATAATTTTACCTATGATATTCATATATTTTTTATCCAAGAAAGAATTCAAATCGAACTTCTCTAACGATGACTAGAAAGTACTTAAGGTTTGAGATGCTTGTTAATTCATCAAATCTAAAATCAACGAAGCCACATTTATCTATATACTAATTTTATTTGCAAACTGTTTTAAAGACTGATGGTCATCGTTAATTCCGTGAAATCACCATGATAGCAAAAAGAATTTTATTCATAATTTGGTATATTGTGGACAGAAAGATCTCAAAAGACTCGCGTTCGATTTACGGCAGTAATCCGGTAACTTACAGGCTGATGGGTTACATCGCATTACCAATAATCTGTTCTTATTAAATTACAATAGTAGGTATGTTCGAGTAGTTAGAAACTAAGGAGTTGAAATGATCAAAAGGATTGTCATTCGCCGACTAATCATTCAGTAAACAGCTTTAATTTCAATTATTATTTTTGTTCACACTTACCATCGTCCAACTACAATACTTACTTTAAAAATAAATGATTTTCCAACAGTCGTCCAACAATTTCACGTTCACACTAGGGCGCTGTGAGTCGGCGCCTGAAAATCTTTATGCTCTAAACGATCCCTAACTTTGTAAATTAGAAAGCTATGTCGTAAATGTTTCGTTTCGGCACAGACTATCAACTCTGACGGATCGGCATCGTCTCAACTCAAATCTTTGTTAATTGAGTATTTATTGTATCTAATAATATAACGCATACTTAACAGCATTATAAAGTCAGTTTGCCCTCAGCTATGTCTCTATGCAAGACGAGGCCATGTCGATCTGTTTCAAATTTGATCAGTTGGTCCATCTCGTAGACGTCATTTGTCTCACTCACAGTAATAAAATAGTTTTTCCTTGGGAAATTGTTCCATTTGCATAAAGCCCTTTCGCAAAACGTCCCATTCGCGAATTATTCCATAAAAATCGTAATTCAACATTTTTAATGTTATTTTTTTAATACATTTAGTTGTAGTTCTTCCATTTCTTCATAATTATATATTATTTCAACTATGCGTGAGGAAAATTACGAATGTACCTACGTATTGCAGACATTTTGCGAAGTGGACATTATTAGTAGGTATAGAACGAGGATACCTTCAATCTACGACAGGACAATTTGCGAAAGGGGACATTCTTAGCCTAAACTGTCTTAAATCTACGGAACATGTACCTATATGTATAAATAATATGTATGTAAGTGTATCAATCTCTGAATACTATTTTGTCTATAAATTATTTTTTCACTAAACTACAACTTCCTATTGGGGCTATGAGTTTTTAGATTAATTTATATAATATACGTCGTGCTGTAATAATCTTATAAAATAGAAACGTAAAATTAAAATTTCAATATAGATATAATTCAGTAGTACTTAATCAAATTCTTTCATATTTATAGTTATCGGAGATGTTGGTGTGTTGTAAATTGCTACCATTATTGTTTTCTGTCGTAGACTTCAAATAGGACAAACCGTGATCTAGTAGTGCTGTGGTTCAAGTCGTAGGATACCTTTTTGGAGTTTTTCAAATAATGATGTGCAAGGGATCGCGTTAGTTATCTAATAAGGCATGTGTTGACCTACATTTCTTAATAATATTCGCATTCCAAACACATGACTGAATGACTTTTCTAAATTGTAATAAGAGATCAAGGTGCCTCCTTGTTATTCATTCCAACTATTAGATCCTTTAACTGCATATCTGAAGCATAGTATCCTAAGTCATACTTAGCTAAATAATCAGTAGGTACTTTCAACTTGTAAACATGTTAATACGTAACTTTTTGGGTTTTTGTTTTTAGGTAACTACATTAAAACCGAAAAATATTGAAATAATCATTTCAGTGAGTTAATTTCGAAGCATCTTTCGAAATAAGGATCAATAAAAATAACGCGCTTATTTGTATTTTTCATACCCGTGTAACTAATACCAATTTTTTTAATTTGACACGATGAGAGTTAAAAAAAATTGTCCTAGGATACTATGCCTTCTATATTCATATATTTTTCCTAAATTTGTCACTGCATTTTAATAATTACAAGTGAATTCATACAATCTAATTTCTAGTCTTAGAGTGTAATAATGACGTATTGTCCGTTTGCTGAAGCATGGTTCGGGTGAAAACATGTTAGGTCCATTTTACTCTGACAAGCAAAGTACGTTTTTGTTTATAAGCACAGCACCTATCAAATTAAGTGATATTAATAAAGTAATATAATGTATTGTTACGCTAAAATATTTCGTATTTCTCACTCAAATTTCCGTGCAAAATATTAAAATGACAGCAAAAAAAAAACTATTTTGTCCTTAGTCATACCATATTTATGAAGTGACCCGCACGCTGTGCTACAGTGAACGGACTTTAGTTGTGCAAATTAGTAGTTACAGAATTGTTTCTGAATTACAAATACAACCAACCATGCAACTTAGACTTCAATCCAAATAAAATATGCTTGTATCGAACGCTCTCGTTTCATTTTACGTATTTATTTACCTACCTTTTTCCAACTTCTTTTTAATATTAAGTATTTTTTTTAATCTGGAGCCGCACACTTGCGTAATTTCGTGTTTAATCAATTGTAATTTTTAATTGCAATCAGTGTTCATTGTGTGTAGGGATATAATTTCACTCTACGAAAGCTTACAGTCATGTATGTTTTAATCCATTGCAGTTGAATTTTTTGAAACAGAACATAGTGTTTTTTAATTTTGTAGTTCTCAGTCAAATTTAATCTTATCTTGATTCAATGATGAAACAAATCGCATCTCTCAAATGGCTCCCTCAATTGCATAGGTAGACATCGACATCTATCAGCCAAGGAAATCGCACGTCTATTATGTTTGACATAATAACTTACGGTCGATTAACGGCTTGCGTTCCCTCCGAGGGCCCACATCTGAAATCGTTGGTTCCGTTTCGATAAAAATGTAGTAGGAGCTTAAAAAAAATTGTAGCCTAAAGGAAAAATTTGTAGGTGTAATACGGCCAACGCTACAACTCGTTAATTGTGGGCCCTCAGACGACCATGGTCACTTATTGGATTTCTGAATTCGGGCTATTTTTATAAATGTTGTGAATGTAGATATTTAGTAGGTATTTTGTACAATTATTATACATTAATATCAGCTTACCTAGTTTTATTCAAGTAAAGTTATTCCAATCGGTTTGTGGGCCCTCCGTTCGCATTTTCTCAAAAATATCTTTGATCCTACAAATTAATTCTTACAAGTTGGAATGTTCGTGTTTGGTTATAATTTTGTACGAGTTCTAATAGTCCCTACGCCACAAGTATCAGCTTTATCACTTGTACTATTAAAAAGTAACAGCCATTTGTAATGTGGGCCCTCAGTCGAAACGCTTCAGATTGATTAATCACGTTTATAAGTATTGTGTGTGATGTATAAGTAAACACAAGGTCATTTAAATTTGTAGCATTTTACTACAAAAAGATAAGCACCAGAAAGTGTTTTAAATATTTCCCTTTGCTGAGAAA
>LGAG01001242.1:680360-715364 GCA_001278395.1 Lerema accius
TACTAAATTTTTATCGAAACGGAACCAACGATTTCAGATGTGGGCCTTCGGAGGGAACGCAAGCGATTAACGAGCTCATAACGAGTCCTGTAGTTATTTGCCGAACAAGCTTAGAGACTGTCTATAGCTTCGTACTAAGGTAAGTCTGCGATCAACAAAATAACTTTGCTGAGACATTAAGCTCTCAATAAATATTAAAATAAATAGCACTACTTAAGAATAATAACTATTAAACATAGATTAGATAGATCATCGTTAAAGAAACATACCACCATGAAATCATAAATTAAGTCTTTTATTTCAGAAAACGATACAATATAGCATAATAGTTCAATATAACAACAATACCATACGAAAATTTAAATTTAAATGTTTACTATTGTTAAAAATAAAACTACGATTAATGCACAAATTACCTTATCCCAATACATCATCGACATCTCCCAAGTAAATTTACATGACAATACTAAAAGCAATAAAATTATGGTTTATAAATACAATGTTAATTATACATTAATGTTAAAATGTCATGTCTTGGAGGTAAGAACTACAGTTATGGATAGGTTTAACAATGAGGACCTCGAGGTACCCGTGAACCGACAAGACATGTTTGACGCTCGACTACTCCATGTCATATACTGCAACACATTTCCCTACGTTTAACAATCCTCCACGACATGCATAACGTAAAACAAAGATTCAACGTATTATGTCAAACGGCATATTTTAAAAGCTATTTATACTGTTATATCAATATGACATAGAAGAACACTATATATATTATAATTATTAATATTCTTCTCGACTCTGTTTCTAACATTCATGTCATATTTAGATATATACGATGTCCTCTCCACACCATAATGGAAACCATAAAGTTTGTAGTAAAGTTAAACACCTACTTAATCGCCGTAAAAATGCAAAACATGCTACAGATTATATAGTTCAATAAACTAATTAAATTAGCGCCCAAGAAAATTATCAAAAACGTTAATTTAGCTAAGGTTAAATAGTTATGGAAGTCATATTTTTATCGTCCAGTTTACTAACTTTCCAATTAATACGTCAGTTAAAATCATTATCATTTATCTAAAATAAAACTAAACATTTCAATCAGTGATGCTGAATCAACTTTGTTATTGACAAAAAAATAATGAGTCAGTCGACTGAAAAAAGTTTCATCAACGAAGTAATATCAACAACGGCTTTATGCATACGATGCGTTACGATTCTTCGTTGTCAACTCGCAAACCACTCTGCAGTAATATTGATATTACGTTTTGAGTCGGATAATTACACTGCGCTAGCGGCGCACCCTACACCACTTTAAAACGTATATCCTCCTTATATAATAAATGCGAATGTATGCATATTTTGATATTTAGGTTTCCTCCACGCGCTAATTGTTGTATGGATTAACGTGAAATTTTGCACATAGATCACATCCGAAAATAGAGCATAGGGAAGATTTTATCTCGATTGTAGGGTACCCTGCGATGATATTTAATTTTTTCGATGTCACGATGATGCGACGACGTGAATTTATGTTAACGCATCATATGTACGCAGCCATCGCAATCAAAAGTAAATTTGAAATTTTACTGGATAAGTGAATTATATCGTTGGTGTTCAAGTATCATTGTCACAAAAATCAAAACTAGCACAAGCAAGTTTACTTCGTCAACTATTCTGTAAACCGGACGTTAAATTCGAATCAACAATGCCAGTGAGGTAGTAAATGCTAAGGAATAATACAAATCAAACCCTTGGATCCATGGAAGTATATGGTTTCATTTTAAATTAAATTACGTTACCTGATTATCGCGCATATTACAGAATATTATGAGCAGTTTGTCGTAGGTATAGCGTGTAGAAGTTATATACATATAATAGTATAAAGTATAATTACTAACAATAATATAATTAAGACGGGAATCGCAGATTCTGAATGTAGTAAATGGGAGTTATTCGTTTTGGTAGACATTTTGATTATTGTGTTGAGATACTTTATATATTATGTCCTTTCTAAGCTTACATACATAATGGAATATGTACCGCTAATAAATACGTAATAATTGTCAAAGGAAAGTTAAAAAAAACATTTTAACATAATAATTACATTACTAAACATACTGGCATTTCTACAAGTAGAACTTTAGCCAATATTTTGCCGATAAATCATTACGTTGACTTAATAGTGAAGTTCTCGAATAGTTTTCCACTGCCATAATATTCGTTTCCAATGAACTCACTTAGATAGGAACGCCTTTCAATAATCTGTCATTATTTCTTCAAGAAACTTATAGAATTCTAAGCTTGCATGCATCGTTTACATAAATTATCTTAAATATGTTTAAAGGCTTTCAAAATCAACATGACGCATCACATTCCTATAACTGTTACCATAAGCTCAACTAAAGTGTAGACCAACCGCATGAAACCCTAAGTTTTAGAAGCGAAAATTCACAGAAACTGTTATCGTCACTCCGATACTGCAACAGACTATATACAATTTATATTTGCATATATTGTTTTAAGGCAGCCTATATTCTATTGAAAATACTTAAGCAATTTTATCTTATGCTTTTCAGAAATTTTCGTTGTAATAAAAAAAAAGTACATTCACTTATGCTAAAGTACAGATAGTTTTACATATTCTCACACAGTGCACTAAATTGTTAAAAGAGGAATCCAAATATTAGATTATGTTTATACAACGATTAACCAATTTTTTTTAATATTAAGTACACATAATACACATGTTACTACAAAGAACCACTATTGTAACTCAAATTTTTGAGGGCAGATAGAAGACAATAAGATATAAATTTGTTCTAAGATATAAGACTTTCAAAATACAATTATTCATATACATACATCTAAATAATTTTAGATTCTTAACATTTATTAGTGTAATATAAAAATTTATGATTTTGAATTCAACATCTACGCATTTTTGCCATATTTTTTTTATTAAAATCGTCACAAATAGCCGCTTATTACGTGAAGGTATGAATCAACCAGTGCTTACAGTTAAGATGACTGGTAATTCAATGCTACTAATGTTACATGTCTGAACCGTATCCTAAAATGCCAACATTCATTGATAAACTACAGTTTTCATTTTGTCATATAAGTTGGTATAATGAGAAGTTGGTTTTTCCCAAAGTTAGCCATTTGCATGTTAAAACATCTCAAAATTATACTGTTAAAATACCTTCTAGAAGTACATAATAATTGTAAAATTAAACAAATATTATTATCATTCTTTTTGATAACCTTTTATTTTTCAAATATGGAATTATTACTGAAGAATTTGGAACTTGTAATATACGTGTATAGCAAGCATAAAGGCAACTTTACATTGGATTAGTAACAACAATGAGGGCCAAGGCCGTCTTGAGACTCATTCTGTTTAAATTAGGTGACAAATCTTGGTTACATTTTTTAAAATCACAATCGTTTATTTGCTAGAAAGTCAACAAGAAAACTAAGTAAATATTAATTTATACAGTTTGCAATCATAATTATATGGTATACTTAGGGTGTACGCACATTTTTTTTAACCAGCGAATATATACTAAGATTACTTTGAAAAATAACCTGACTTGCTTCCCTTGATATATAACTGTTAATTGCCTAGATTAGTGCACTGTATTCATTTTGGTATTTGATATCTCGTAGACATTTATTTAATGTTAGTTTTTCACTACGATGCCAAGCTATTTTACCATATAACAAAGTGTCAGTATTTCACTAAATGTTAATTTCGTTGTTTATGGTCAATGTTACGGTAAATTTGATTCATGAAAGTTATGAATTATTGTTGACCATTCTTATTAATTACCGGAAACAGTGGTAAATGTGAGAATTAATCACATTTATCGGTGATTATTGATAACTTAACTTTAGTATCTGAAGTCAGAAACACGCTCAATGTAAAATTGCCATAATAATTAATTATAGTATTCAAAATCTATGAGGCCCGTTTTGATATGCCATTATTGAACATAAACTACACCTATAGGAGCGGTTTTAAATCTGGCCGTCCATAAGCCTAACACAGACGTCCACAATTTGTAGCATATTCATGACGTAGCACAGAATTTATACTGATAATAGTTGAGAGCTAGCTAGAAAGTGCCTGGGGTGAGTTGTGCCAACGCGAATATCTCTGTCTGTTACTATTATACAAAACGAGCCTCTTCGATTGTGAATACCGTCGATGTAAGAAGACTATTTATTGTATGTATTTTTATAACTAACAATGTTTGTTGTTTTGTTCATAATGGCACAATGTATTGCGTTACAAGTGTAATTCATTCTGTTTAGTGCTTACGTTATAGCTTGCTTTACTCGAACAAAATTTATGCTACATTTACACCTATTTGATATAAAACAGTGACTAGATCTAGCATTACCATTCTGAACACAATCATAAATGCCAAAGACTAACTGGAAACAAACGAAAAGCAATACATCGCGCCATTTTGGTTAATTAACAGGATGTGCTTAAGGTAAGGATGTTTAGTGCATTACGTAGACTACGAATTCTAACATCAATCTGTATACAAACAAGCATTTTTACTCTATTTAGCATTCGAATGTCTTGATACTACAATATAGTTTTAAATTAAACGAATTTTATGCCCAACTTTTAAATTTAATTACTTATTTTTAACACTTTCTATATGTTTTCATAACAAGCATAGTCTCTGAAAACATAATCCCTAAAATTTTATGAGACGGGAGATAACATACAAATAATTAGAGAATCTTTTTTGAGATTAAGATCTATTTGCAATCTTATAATATGATTATGGTTCAAACTATTGCAGATTAGGTTGAGGTAATCGCTTGCCATTAGATGATTATAAATAATTTTATCTAATTACCATGTCAAGTAAGATCAGATCAAGATTTATATTAACCAGGCGTTATGAAATGCTGTAATATATCCACAATCATGAAAGCGAAGACATTAATAAACATGGTAGTAATAAGTTGATAGTAGTACCTATGCAACAAGCTGGGACATAAAACTAATTCAATTCTTTTATTTTGAGGGCAATCGAAAACAATTTGTTTTAATAATCATATGACAATTGTAATATATCGTAAATATGTGGGTACCGCTTATCTGTGTCATTAAATTATATTATTATGAACTGACTCAGTAGTCAAATTTATTAATCAACGAACAAAAATATTTATGTCACATGCAATATAAGAAGTCCACCAAAAAAAATGAATTCGCAAAAAACTTAAACAACTTTTCTTACAGTGTGAAAAATAAATGCTGCGGTGTCATAATCTAGGAAAAGATTTGAGAAAATGCTCCTTTGGATATTCCAGACAATAAAATAAAATACATACATTCTAAACATAGCACCGAACAGGTGCTACTCGAAGCAATTTCTTTCAGATTACAATTTAATACAATATTAATTATTAGATAGAGTCACGGTGAAGACGATATCAAGTACTAAGAATCTTATATTACGTCAGATTTTATGTAACAAAAAATGAAACTGGGGTCAATAGTCGGACGCACGTCGGGAATCATCGACGCCGTGCGATATTCGCGTGAACACAATAGTATAGCGGAAGGCGGAGAGGTCGCTAGTTGGCTACTGTAGAAATCTGAAGCTGCCTTGTGTGAGATGTCGGAAGTGTTACAACAGCGTTATCAGCGAGGTGGCGTCGGGTCACCGCGGTAAAGGTCGGGGTCGTTCACATGAGGAACTTGCCAATGATGATGCCCAGCAGCGCCATGGCTGAAGTGCAATACGGATCGGTTTTCAATACGTTGTAAATACATACATCATAACGTAAATAATCGTGTGAGGCAGGCCATGGACGGACCGATTGAAGCAGACGACGTGCGCTTGTGTGAACAGAGTCCTTCAAGCTACTCCTATACAAAGATCAATCGAATGGAACTGCTTGAAGCAGTCCGTCTATGACCAGCCTTAGTTCAATCTTCATTAGTTTAAACTAGTGGCAAAATTTCTCGAGTGCTTTAAAGTGTTTATCGTTAGATAGTTGTCCTTAAGGTAAAACCTTGGATACAATAATGACACGACACCTATGCCAGCCACTAATCACTCAAGCAATTCGCACTACAGCCATTAATTACTTGTTTGGGTGTTATGGATATCCCAATAATTAAGATTTGAAGCATTAACAGACGTTCCAATTTGGTTGGACCCAACAAGTGACTAGGACCAAATCAGAATGTGTCAGGTAATTGGTCCGGTGGAACGTCTCCAGTATAGTCGAGTCCGTTTCGGTAACTAAATCGTTACGTCTGTCAGATCTCTAAGAGGTAATAGAACTCTAGAACATGTACACATTTCTCATAAAATCTTTCCGGGAATGTGACGTAGAAAATGGTATGTGGTCACTGACCTATTGCGGTGGCGATCCATGGCATTAGCGCAACTTGGCCGGTTTTCTCTGGCCCGTACGAGTGGCGGCGACCAACGCGCCCCTCACCACCCACTTGCTGATGCAAGCGGAGAAGCTCCTCCTACAATAATACATTACAAACAATCACATACTATATCACCACTGAAATTCAGTCACCACAATGATAATGAATTTCTGTGAGCATGTGTGATAAATTTGTTTTTTGTCGTAGGAGTATTTTGTTAAGTAGGTATTATTATTATTAGCTTATGTAGAAAAAAGAATGTTACACAATCACTAATCTCTATTACACTTTACTGCACTGTCTTAACTCACGGCAAGTTAACGAAGTATACTCTGTACCGAAGCCCGTATACCTCTATGAGTTGAACAGTGAATATGGCTGTTTTTTGAAACTAAATAAACTTCTTTCGCTTTTATCAAATATATATCATAGATTTGCATTTTGTTTTGTGTTACAAGTAAATTAATATTCAAATAATTAATATAATAATATCGTGTTTTGTAGAACAAAGTTAAGATAATAATAATTCGCCTTCGCCATTTACCTACACCAGCTCGAACACGGAAAATAGACGTATTATTCTTTATTTACTGATTCGTACATCCTGTCTGCCCTATTTAATTAATGAAGGGAGATATTCAATTTGTCAATACATTAATATTACGAGACTTCATTTGCAATTCTGTAGTTCGGCTTGACAAACACAGTGCTGTAATGTGAGTGTATGGCAATATATTACTGTAAGCAGTAATCGAGTTAGCTCGTTTGTCGCAGTAGAATCTTTTTATAAGTGTACTTCCTCAGACCATATGGTGTAAAAAACCTCAATTAAGAGTGTAAATAAGCAAAGATACTCAGATCTGCGTTAAATCTTGATAATTTTTTAAAAAGCAAGTTTACGAAGATTGAATGTGAACTAATTCCTCATAATAATATATCGTTAATCGGTTCGTGTAGTTTCCTAGCTTGACATTTTAGCAACCTTTTGAAACATAAAAATTAATGCCACTCACGTCACGTGAGCCACGTGCACTGAAGGTAATTTCATTTCGTGTCGTATAAAATGATAAAACCTTTTTTAGTTTACCGTCCAATAGGAAATTTTACAAAGCAATTAAATTATTGTTTCTCATTCTCAATGAAATTATTCGCCGTAATGCATATTTCATACAATATTATTTAGGCATTGCAGACTACATAGAACACTGGCTCAATAAAACAAATGAATAAAAAGAATCATCCACACTCACATCACCCTACTCTAGTAAAGCTTGTAGCAAATGGATACGTCAGCAGAGAATTGTATCCAGGATTCAGTATGTATACTTGCCTCTTGGGACCATCAATTAGACTTAAGGGTCATCTAAATAAATTTACAGTATAAAGTTTTTGCTCAGCTTGTAAAGATTTATTTAGAGGTACATTTATGTCATAACACTCAAAAACTTTAATTTGAATAAGCAATAGTAAACTGCGTTGCAATTTTCAGCGGTACTCGCCGCATTGGGAAGAATTCAAGTGGCATTCATAACAGTTCCACTAATTGAAATGAATGTAGGCGATGACGCAATCTATCGCAATGCACGATGTATTCATTAAATGTATAAATGGAAGTGATGAAATAAAACAAATAAATTTTAGGATGAATGAAAGAATTAGTGATTAATAATAAACAAAACGAATTTCCCTTGCTTCGGTAAAAGAAAGCATCGTGAGGAAACCTGCACACCAAAGTTCTCCGTAAAGATCTCAAGGTGCTGTGAAAACTCCAATCAGTCTTGGATTTTGGCCAATACCCCACAAATCGTAAGAGGAGACCTGAGCCCAGCAGTGGGAAAGTTAAGGGTTATGATAACGATGATGATGAATAGGCAATTTTCCTAATTTGCTCCAATTTAAGAACACAAACTTAATGTGCAGCTGATACAGTATTTAACTAATTTTCCTTTAATATATTTTTTAATACTCTTTACGCATAAAAAATTGGATATAAATGTATAAAATATTACGCCAGCTGGCTCAAATAAAAATATAAACTATGTTGCTAAATAATAAGAATCAATATGATCTTAACCGAAAGGAATACCTGGTGTTACATAAACGTTTAATTTTGTTATATACAAGAAAAAGCAATATCAAATTATATAAAAGTTAACAAAATAAGATTCGCGTAGCACATCATAATAATTGGATCAACTTATTAAAGCAGATTCAAATATAGATTACCATAATCTAATGAAATGACAGTATTTATTTCAACATATTTTTTATCACATTGCTTTAAAAAATTAATACCTTTTTATGCTTCACAATTTACATAATTATCAATACCTAATGTAGAATATTAGTGATTGTGTAACTTCTGAATTCATTTACAAATTTATCGCAATATATCTTGGATGAAATTGATGAGTCATTGTAAACAAATCTCTTTTGATGGCTTACACTGTTATGTCATATCGGTCAAAATAAACAATGATTAACATGATAGTCCAGAAAATCGACGAAGAAGCTAAGAACCGCGAATACCGAATACGTAACGACCCCAAAATTGTTTCTTCAAACAAAATGATGTCATTGAAACAGTCTGATTAGTATCCTGTATAGCTTTGTTGTTACCGATTTTTATCAATTGTACTGCACTGTAATAGTAATATGACGTCTAGGGACGTTCATACATACATACCGACTATAAATAAATATTTTTATTTGGGGAAAAATAATATATCTACCGGTTCGACAAACTTTCAATTAGCCTACATTTTTTTTCATGTTAAACCCCTTAAAACCTTACGTTAAGGAATTTCGTTCCAAACAATTTAATGCTATAAGTATATATTGAACGAGTAACATAGTCATATTATAATCTCTAAATAATCATTTTCAAATATCAGACATCAAACAAATGGCCAATAAGTTTGTTCTAGGGGATCTACTACAATTATAAACCAAATATTAAAATGCACATAAAGGGTCACAATAAACATTCATAATTACAACAATAAACATTCAATGTGTACTTTCAGGAATTGTGGTTTAACAAATACCTGACCGAGTCACACGAATACAACATTAATTTATATGATTTATATCAATGCATATAATCTACGATAAACAAAACATATACTTACTTTTAATCGAAGATTTTCATGTCTCAATTTACTCTCCTCCTCTCTTAGATGAATCACTTCGTTTGTTGCCTTTTGCAAATCACTTTCCAAGTTTTCAGATTTTGGGAAAGTTGTCTGAAATAATATTTATTAAATAACTAAGTAAAATGCAAAAGGCGGGGATAATTTTTTTTTGTATAACTTTTTTTGCAACAAAATTATAATCATGCACTTTTTGGGCGACAGTGTATAGTTCCGACAGATTAGAAGAAGACTATTTACCACCAACCGTTACCTAGCAACTGATAACGATCATATAACAATAACCTTTTTTTAAGTCAACACAAAATATTATAAACATTCATGTCTCTGTAAAATAAATTACGAATGTATTACGAATTACTTGTATTAAATTCTTCTGCGTTTCGAAGGACAGTCTCAATTTGGCAAAATACCTTGCTTAAGCATATTTATACGGCTATTTCCTACGTACTGATAAGAATATTTTCTTTATTGTTGTCTAAACGCGACAATATTTAAGTTGTGGAAATGATTTTTATATAATGTGCTATAATAATAATTGCTACTACTTAATTGTGATATTGTTTCTAGACAGGAATGATAAAAATTTGTAATTTTTACAGTGCTAGAAATTCGATGACCCCAACTTAAGGTCTATTTGATTACAGTACACGAATCTTTTAGAAGCGTGGGTAAGGTGAAGATTATTTTCCAGTTGATATAGATGACATAAGCATGTGAAAGTAATTTATTTCCGATACAATCTACTTCGCACATTGTAATACGCAGTATTAAAAATAGCCAGAACTAAACCGAATCGCTATTTCCATTTTAATCAATTAGTAACAACTAATAATAAATGTGCTCCGTATTCATTTACTATTCAATTTAATCATTGTGTTATCGAACGGTGCATGTGCTCGTTTTCGATTACAGCTATAGAAAAGTGTATTAAATTGCAATTTTTACCTAATCTATTATTTAGTTCACAAAGTGGCTCTACCAACACTATCTACCCTTTTACCTTAAATTACTCGTACTTACCTTTTAGAGATGTGCTTCCAACTTACTAACTCTAAATACGTAATCACTACAGTAATCATGCGTATTACATAATAGTTTCATTTAATTACTCTGTCTTAACATTTTTATATTTTTATTTACAAAGAACATAACATCATCATCATTACTAGTTAGAAACGTATGGAGTATTATTACCTACTACTATTTAATTAATATTACACATTTTTACCTTACTTTACCTTACTAACTTCAATTATGTACCTACTTCAAAGTCGACAAATTGTTAGATAATTGGAATAATTGATAACGATAATATGTTTATTTTTATTTAAATATAAAATACAATTATAATTGCATATGTTCATAAAATTGCTAATTTATAAGTTTAATATTTTAACTTACAACCTAAGTTTTTTGCGTTTATCGAGTAAACAGGATTAAGAGAATGTTTTAATTAACTTATTGCTTAAAATAAATACCTTTATAAAAATAGTTTAATAAGTAAATGATAAGTAATCATTCACTTATATTTTATTTTCAACAGGCATTGCGTATACCTAGATAGTCTTTAATACCATCCGAACGAATAACAACGAAGACGGAATTTCTAAGGTTGTCATAAATAATTGATTGACGATGAAATTAGTTGGAAGCATCGACGAAATATCCTTGCTCAAGGCTCACACGTACAAAATATGAGTGAATGCACATAAAAATGTAATGTTGCGTGCAGCTGCTTTTCATTGCGATTGCTAGAGTATTAAAATGTCGAAAGCTATGATATAATGAACGCTTCTGTCTGTAGTACCTTCACACACAGGACCATCAATTTTTAAAGCATTTTTGTCTTTTCGAAATAAATCGAAATTGTCTTTAAACTTTGTAATTATTCAATCGCTAAGAATGGTCTTATGTATGGAGCGCGATCATATAAACAAAAATTGGCGGACCGTGTCATTTTCGAAATATAAATAACTACTTAATTTGAAATTATGCCTCATTATAAGTAGAATCAGAAGGAGTCACTTCTTGAATTTTATATACAAATATAAACAATACTACGTCACAGATTTTTATTTAAGTTTAAGTTAATGGGAATTTACGAACAACAATAAATTCAGTCTATTTCATGCTGCGAGATTTTGTTTGTTCTATAAACATACCATCAGTTTTAAATAATTTTTATTAATGATACGATCTTTGCAGTATTGCTGCATTTCAAACTTACTGACACAAACACGGGCTGTCAAGTTTCTTTCAGTTACGAACGGTGTAGAATTGCTAACACTTGATCATTTCTAATCTTATCGAAATCTAAAATGTACACTAAACGTGTTATTTATTTCTAACAACCGTAGGCACACGTGTAATTAAATTGGGGGTAAATCTTGTTTGCATTTTATTCCTATGGATAAAGAGGATACAAAAGGGGTACCGTTTTTGCATTTATAGATCCGGAAGTGAGCTCCTCATCCTTCCGCTTAGCTTCATTCTGGATGAAGCCTTCTACAGCATCCTGTAAGATAATCGCAACAACATGCCAAGCTTGGACCACTTTTAACAACAGACTCGTCCTAATGTATGTTAAGCAAGTATTATTTGCGGTGCAAATCTTCCCGGATACTTACAAATGTGATGACGCTAACTTTTCATTTTATCAGGCACGCAGCGTTAATTTTCAAACTAACTGTTTAATTGTATTACCACGGCTCAGTTAGTCAATTCAAGAACGCATTCTCTGAATGAAAACAATGACATTACGTACGCACAATAAACCACTGAAATTGAAAGCTGAATGTGACAGGCTAGACGAGTGGGTGGTATAAGCTCGTTGGACTTGTAGTAATCGATGATAGAGGATTTGAAATAGACCGGACTTTAACAAGACGAATGATTCACAATACCGCTGAAACCACGTGCCTTAAACACTAACAATCCGATACACGTTTTAACGTCATTTTACATTCCATAAAATACTCGGTCAGGAAAGAGGGCAAATAAAACTTAAAGAAGCTCACAACACTACAAGGAGTACAAAATCTTATCGTGCTTTAAGAGTTCCGAGCTAAAACTACATTCATAGGATATGTTCTACGACGTTTTAGGGAGGAACTCTATAGTGATAAACACCAATATGTAACTAACGCTACACACAAAGTATTCACTACTTTCAATACCTTTGTTGATGTTTTGCCTTCATCAGCGACAGCCACGCGCTTCTTAGTGACATCGTTCTGAGCTGTGTCACCAGAATCCTGTAGAAAATAACAATATACAATACAATTAAACATGTATTTCTGGATATATTTCTTTGTTGCTCCAAAATCGGTTAATGGCTAAAAATTTTAGTATTGAATCATCAATTTAAGATATTGTTTTAATTTTATTAGGTTAACACAAATAGCGATGCGATATTATAATTTTTTTATGAATAGAATAATGATGCACTAATTATAAGTGAATTCAATGGTCAATTAAATCAATAATATAAATATAAAGGAAATAATCCATCTTGCAGAATCTATTAGGTATAATTTATATAATTCGTCAGCATATCTAATTAATCAGTTGATTTCAAGAAACATTATAAATTTGAAGAATGAATATGTAAGAAAACCAACCAAAAGTAATTAATTAATGTTTAAAAATACTATCATATTTTAGGGTTACATGACTTGGGGTTATATGATGGCCAAAATAGATTTAGTTCAATAATATAACACTCCTTTTGAAGAACATTCATAAAATGTGTTGCTACTTGTGATACATAAGAATTTTATAAGATCTAATTAAATATCTGTAGTTTTAAATGTAGGATAAGCAAATAAGAGGCTTGAATTACTATGCCAATTAGTACAAAGATACAATATTATAACATATAATAACTTACATTGAGATTAGTGCCTTGCGGAGTCTCAAAGACGCATTTTAGCTTATAGTCCATTAATTGATCAGGGCTGATTTCCTTCCACTGAAAAATAAGTTACAGTAGTAAAAAGAACTGTTTTATAAAGTATTTAAAGCTTTAGTATAATATATAACTTTGCTTATTCTATTTAAATGTAGTTCTGAACTTACCACTTGATCTATGTTAGTCCTTCCAGCCGGAGCAATGACACTTTGCACCATAAACTTATGTTTATGTTTCTCATTGGAGTCAACATAAACCGGTTGTGGGGTAACTGAAAAAAAAATTAAGCTGATTAGTCCACAACTTAAAAACCAAATTTTTTATTTCCATCAAAATTATTTATGGCAATTATCATCAAAGTTAAAAATTGGGCTAAATATGATTGTTAATTTCAGAAAACATTATTATCATTAAAAATTCCTATATTTTTTGGATTAAAGTTACAAGGGACTATTCAGTTATTAGAAATGTTCTTAGCGGTGTCTTTATTAACAAAACTATGTCTTAAATGTAGGTTACTTACTGGCTATGTCAACTTTGGAGTATGGCTCGAGCACTCCAGAATTTGGTCGAACGCAGTACTTCTTTGGAGCCGTAGTCTTAATTTTAAACAGCACTGTATCCGTAGTCGGGTTTAAGAGTCGCATATAGGAAGTGCAGCCCGGCTCAAACAGACCCGAACTATCAACTATAACAACAGAAAGTGATACGTCAATAATCTGCATGCCTTTATATTACCCATGATAACAAGTTATACATGTCAATATGAAATAAAAGGACCAATCTATTAATCCGGTAAGCAGTAAGTACAAGGTTGGCAATTAAGTTATTCATAAGCATCATCATAGTCCACCACACTGGCCTAGTGTGGATTGGCAGACTACACACACCGTTGAAAACTTTATGGAGAACTCTGAGGTGTGCAGGTTCAAGTGGAATTAGAAGTGAGAACCTTCAAACCACTAGGCTATCACTGCTTTAATTAAGTGATAATTTTGAATGAAAAAATCAGTGTTAGTTAGTTTCCATCTTAATATGAACCATCCCTTAACACCAGTGATTACCATTTTAAAAAGATTTCAATTAATTATAATTGCTAAATTTACTGAATTTACAACTTTGTACTGGTACTCTCAGATATAAATTTGGTGAGGTGATCCTAAAGGTCTTAAATAAAACTATCCTGGAGACATTATCTTGTATGTTGTTCAGCAAGGTGCAAATAGATAAAAAGTTTTACAGTTTACTCAAACCTTATATTATAATTTATGAATGTGAAGGACTGCCAAGTACATATACACATCATTATTAATTCAAGAGACCTGGTCTACGATCGAAATTCAGCTATAAATAATTATGTCCAATAGCAGGGCTTGCACATACATAATTGATTGAGTATAGCACCAATTAATAATTAATTGAGAGTAGTAGCACTGTAATACAATGAAATTCTACATAGCACATTCTCTTTTTTTTTCTTAAGTGTCTAGTGTAGATGTTTTTTCCATATTGAATATTGCATTCAAAATGCAATTCTTAGATAAATTGATTGTAGAAGAATTCATTATTATATTTAGTGGAACTTAACATTATTCTGGAATTAATTTGAAGTATTCAGATACTACAAGTTAAGAATTTAAGATTTCTTAAAAGAAAAAGTATTATTTTTACTGTGATTGTTTAAAATTACATAATTAATAGAGAAATATGTTTTTAAATAGATATTGCACATCTGAATATTTTTTTTTGCATTTGACATTCTATCAACAAATTGGACCATGACACACTATGTTATACAATAAATTAAAGTCTCTTTGATATACATCACTGATAATGGTCCAATGACTACATTAACTTTGTATCAATTTGTCAAGGGTTGATGTTCACAGTTTGATGACAGTGTCTAGAAATAGAAACCTATGTGATTATATGGCATATCTACTGATGGAACTAGTGATTATTAGTTTTGTATTATATTAAAAAATAAACATATCTGTATAAAATATACAAAATTTTGCTCCATGCACTGTTTGCCATGTCATGTATGTAAACTTAATGCATATCAATTTTAACATGTATATTCCTGCATTATTTTAAAAAATGTGCTTAAAGTTCAATCATTCATGTTGTTATTCACAGATATACCTACCTAACACTACTGATATAATAAGAGTTGTTAAACAAACGAAAGTAGCACAATATTGAGTTACATCATAATAAAAAAAACTATTATAAGCATATTTTTAACATGATTTCCATGTCAACAAAACATTTGAAATTGTGTTAAATGGTAAATACAAAAATTTATGAGACTTGTTAGCTAGATATGAAACCTATTAAATGGCAATTAAGATCTTAATTATGTTGAGATAATGATGTTTATTTCCATATAGAGGAAGAGAGGTTAAGAATTGCTGCAATAAATGAAGGTGCACTTAAAAATCTGTTTGAAATGATTCACTCTAATAATATCAAACTAGAGTTTGAACTTAGTACCAATTTTGCTAATATTTTAATAGTACAGAAATTATGAGTAAATCTTATTGTGCATAGACTTTATAATTGTTTTGCTATGGACTATGATAGTCATTTGTTATTTAATGTGTAAGAGTACTCAACAAGACATTTACAGTCTGGAGTACAAATCAATTAAATCAGTATGAACCAAATACCTACTTTAAGTAACTATTAAATGTTTAGAGCACTCACATTACATAGCATGTGTATAGAAAGCATAACTGCAAAATAAATATAATTTATCCCTTCAACTAGTAAAATAGTGATATTAAATTTATAATTATGAACAGAATACATCAGAAAATGTTAAGAATTAACATCAATTGCATTCTAAGCTAGTGTGTAAACATTATTGTATACTTCCAGTACTGTCACTATAAGTTAGGTATTAAAATGTAACATATTGTTTGTAAATTACTAGTCATTCCATTTTACAGTATAGAATTACTTATGATATTTAAATATTCACTAAGCAGAGAGAAATATGAGAATACATAACAAAACTAAACAAAAAGATAACTACCGTAATATGTAAGTACTTTGTATACCTAGGTTTTATGCGACTGATCGGCAATTTTGTGAAATTCAATCGCAATTTGTCACCTAGTTAATATAACACGCAGGAAAAATCATGGTCTAGGCATGTGCGACAAATACAAATATCGAAGTTAATCAAAACGGGAGCCACCCGCCAGGCCGCCCCTGCCTATATACCTATCAAATTCTTGCTAACACATTTTAACGTATACTCTTTATATGCATCGATTCACAGTTATCTGGGAATTATTTTAGATTACAGGAATCACGACATCCATAAATTGTATTTTATAATGTCAGTAACTCAAATCAAAAAAGCGCACCCTGACAAAAAGCCGATATCTGGAAATAGAAACTCCATTTGTCAGCGGCTAACACGACCTATTGCTAAGTTTTAATGCGGTGGTTTGCAGTTCACGACATCACGAACGATTTTATGTAAATATACTCACCTTTGAACTTCAATTCATTTTGTGGTTCTATAGTTAACACTTGGTTGGGCATTTTGAATTATTATAAATGTCGTATCTCGTTGGCAAAAACTAGCAGATCGAAGAAATTATTTCTCAGTGATGTCGGCCACAGCGAACGATGAATGACGAATTCGACTTCGACATGCGCCTTGCGCATGCGTTCTCTTTCTTTTTCTTCCAACATCCTCTTCAATTTATGTTGCCAGTTGCATTACACGAATATTTTTACTTGTGGGTTGTTTTCTTGGCCGTACCACTATTATCTTGATACTGAAAAATATAGAGTAGAGTACCAATAATATTTTATAATAAAACTAGAAGACCAGGCAAGCCCGGGGCAACTTTTATACTTGACTAACAAACAAACTAGCCTAGTCTGAACCAAACTTAAAAACTAGTTAGTGCTTAAAGATAGACTAACCGTTCAGCCACAATAATATAGAAAGACCACAGACATAATAATTATGAGAGAGAGAGAGACAAACTCTATATTGTGGTACTATCTCTCTATAATTATAACGAAATAATTGATAATCACTCTTTAGCTCGCATGTGTTTCAATTATATCTCTATTATCTTACTTACATAAGATAAAATTTGCGTGATGAGTTGCTGCTCGTTCAGAGTTAAAGATAGAAATTAGCTTGTATAGCAATTTATATATAAAAGAGATACTTACCAGTTTTCAATTTTATACGTTTTAATTCGTCTTACTGAGTTAAAAGAGCCGAAGCTATAAGGATACATATTTATGTTTAGCTGCCTTCTTATTTTATCTCCGAGCCGTACCTACTGAGCTAAATGAGTTATAGATAAGAGTAATTTATATCCCAAAATCGAAAAGATGTAAATCACTCTTTTCTTGTTACGAATATATTTTGCCTATCTACATCACTGACTGAATCTAGAGATCACGAAATTATAGTCGATCTATATTGGTATTGGTAGTCAACCCAGTATAACGTTGCCGACGGCGACGTCGGTAACTAATTTGATATTGTCACCTTTGACTTTACAGGATTGACAAAAAAAAGGATGTCGGTTCTTTAAATGCATATCGAGATAATAGACAGTGTTAGTCTTGCCCCACCTTACCTTATATGCTTCATCTGTTATAGTCTACTGATTTAAATGTTATAGTCTACAAAAGTTTTGTGTCAAAATCATCAATACATTATTAATATGCTCTGACCACTATCCAAATTATTTAAAGCCTTATGAAAAATAACTTCTGGCAGTGCGGTAATTAAAAGATGAAGACTTGAAAATTGGCCTGCGACAACGTAATTTTTCTTGTATTTTTTTGAAATTGAATTATAGACCATAATTTTGATGTTTTTCATGAAACACACTTTAAACTTTAGAAAAAAAAATTAAATCACCAGGCATCTTTTTTGAGCTGTACACGAAACAATAAATCGAAATACTTCGATACGGTGAAAGATGGCCATTTTGGACGACGCCATCAAAATTAACAACATCAAACATTGACATCGGCAAAAATAGCCTTGTTCTACTAACGAGACCGAGAGACAGACTGAATAACGTGTAGTGTAGTGTAATTAAATCACGACAAATTTCTTGCATAGGGTAATACCGGTAATAAAAATGAGTGTGGCTGTAAAGTGTTGTACTTTTGTCTCTTAGCTTCAAATTTATGATCATGGAAAAAAACAATTTTGTTTTATTTATATTTTGTGAGCATGAAAAATGAAATTCAGTAAGAAATGAAAATTTACAAATGTGATTGTAATAAGGAAGGACTAATTTTGGCGACTGTCTCGCTGATATGTTAAAGAGCCATTAAACACTATAAGAGAAGGAGACATTATATTCTTTAAAGCATTATATGAGATTTATAAAAAGCAGTGATTGCATAATATGCCCGGTTAACCCTATTAACTATGCATAGTTTAAATTTAAATTTATTCTTAAACACCATTTTAAAGTTAGACGTTAGTTCAAAACAAAAATTGATCAGTAGCTACTGTAGAGGATATAGAGTTGAAGAATGGACACTTTCGGGACTAGTTCCTTGCACCCGTCTCTTACATTCCTCTCGATCATCCAATCAAATTCAAAAAGATGGGGTTACTATGTTACCTTCGCCTCAAGAAGTAAGTATTTTTTGAACTTTATATAATATGGCTGTTCAAAATTATAGGCAATAAAATAATGGTTAAGATTTGTTTTTTTAGTATTGGATACGTGCGTTGTTACAACAGTAATTTCTTACAGGTGACATTTATACTCAGAAAAAATGAATTCAATAAGGAATTTAAATCTGGGTCTGTCAAATCTTATGATACTAACCAGTTGGCTTCAAACGATCCTATTGAAGATACCAAGTGTGAAGGGCATTGCAAACTGACATCAGGTGAGTTTAGAAGTGATAAATTGAGCTTGTGTACATGTCCATAGCCGACGGTGACCACTTTCTTTCAGGTGGCCCGTATTCTTCTTTCATGAGTCTTTCATGCACAACACTATGACTTCTATTTTTCACATTCTATACCATTTTCTCTTTGACAATGTGGTATCTGTAGGAGTTTTCTATTCATATTCATGAATAATGCAAACATTACATCTTAAAATATTTCTCTATTGTAAATAGAGACTTACTTACTCCTGAGAGTGCTTTTAAGCTTATATTTGCCATCAATTGCCATTTTCCGGACACAAAAAGATCACACATTTTAAAAACTTCATCCGGGCACTGCTTAGGCTTCTCCTGGACTAGGATAAATACAGGATATGCTTATATCTGCTGTCCCTACTGATGGAAGCCCTAATAATACCTAGTCCATCTCTATTTTTGTTGATCAATTTGTTTTGAATCTGATATCCATATTGAATCTGTTCTACTGCTTTAACTTTATTAAGCTGCACAGCATTGAAAAATAACAATAAAAAATATTTGCTTTCTATAAACTCAAGAATTTTTAATATTAAATTTTCTCCTTCAAATATTAAACTCTCCTACTTTATTACATTTTTGCATGTTTGTGTAAAAACCAACTGAATACATTTTAATTAAATTCCAATGGTGAATAGATGAAAACTTAGAAGCTTTATGCTGTTTTCCTTTTTCATGCTTTCATTTGGTCCTTTATCATGTGATTTTTCCATCTCTACTCTTTCTACAACATTCATTATATTAAATAATATTATTAAAATAATATTACTAAATTTTAGTACATAAATTGAAATTTCAGGTTTGTTGATGGGTGTCTTTGATGGTCATGGAGGTCCAGCATGTGCCCAAGTAATATCAAAACGATTGTTAAATTATATTGCTGCAGCATTAATGCCTGTGGATGTAGTAAAAAAATACATTGAACAGGAGCACAAAGAAAGACTAGTCGAAACTTATAATGATAGGGTAAGTTCTTGTCTTTTATAAGGTTTTTCTTTATAAATTTTAATAAAGTTTTCTACTATGTTTTCAATACGAACTACATGTCTGGACAGACATTGTTTTGCAATTGATTTTATGTTTTAAATACCTGATTAATATAAAGTGTTTACTTTTAGTAAATTCTCTTTAAATTTTGATTCCTTGAAGTATATTGACATCAGCACCACTTAACAGGTCTAATATTGTAGTCATAGATGACTAATCATTACATAGTAGGATTGATCATCATGATTACATAGAGGTAGTCTGAAACTATACATCATAATTATTTCTTCTTAAATAGACTGTAAATGTGCTGCAAAATAATTAGTATGTTTTTTAAATTGGTTCAGCCGTTTAGTAGGGTTCAATGACAAACACATTATGCTAGGATTTTATATATTAAGATTATACTTCACACTTTATAATATAGTCACATTTTTTTTTTGGGTCAGACTTGAAACATAGTAGGGTACTTCACTACAAACTGGACTTAGGTCAAATATTTGGAAATTAATTTTTGACCTATACAAAATTTATATTTCAAGGTTGTATTCACTACTTACTTTTTAATTTACAGGCAGACATAGTACAGGATCTTAAAAGTATCTATGAAAACAGTTTTAATGAATATTTACTGGAATTGGCCAGCTCGGCTAAAACTGAAGTTGATGTCAAAGAGTCATTTGAAAAGGGCATATTGCGTTTGGACAGTGACTTGTCCAGAGAAGTGTTGGAGACCTTTCAAACCGAAGGTGCAGTAAACCCAAAGACTTTATCTGTCGCTTTATCAGGTGCAGTAGCTTGTATATCTTACATTGATGGTCCTCATTTATATGTCGCTAATGTGGGTGATTGTAATGCAGTAGTGGGGACAAAAACCGAAGATAATGAGTGGATAGCCAAAAAGATTACAAAAGAACACAATACTGAGAATATTGACGAATTGAAAAGAATATGGAATGAACACCCAGAATGTGAAAGGAAAACCGTTATTAGACGCGATAGGCTTTTAGGAGAGTTAGCACCTTTGCGAAGTTTGGGCGATTATCGTTATAAGTGGCCTCCAGAAATTCTTACTTCCGTAGCGGTTCCTTTTGTGGGTCAAAAAGCCATACCTCCAAACTATTATACACCTCCCTACCTCACTGCTAAGCCAGACGTGTATTACCATAGACTTACACCTAAAGATAAATTTTTGATAATTGCTTCCGACGGTTTGTGGGATATGTTAACGCCATTGCAGGCTGTGAAACTAGTGGGTGAACATATGAAGGGGAAGGTATTCTTCAATCCCCTGAAGCTACCGCGGAAAAATATCCAAATAGGCGATATAAACGAGTTGTTACTCCATAGGAAAGATAGTTTGAGGAGCAAACCAAAGGATAGAAATGCAGCCACGCATCTTATAAGGCATGCTATAGGTGGCACTGAATATGGGGTTGACCATTCACGACTTGCTCACTTGCTTAGTCTCTCCTCAGATGTCAGCAGGATGTTCAGAGATGATATGACAGTAATTGTTGCTTACTTTGATTCTGAATTTATCAGACAATGTCCTTCTTAAAAGAATAAGGCAGAAAACTTGAAAATAACGCATTTGTTACGAAATTTTGGATACAGTAGCCGCAAAGTCAAAGGCAAAAGTAGTTTAATGTTACTTGTATATTCACAAATTGTAAGATAAACATATTAGGTAGGCAGTCGCATAAAAATATTGCTATAGGCATTTATTTATAACTTCCATATGACATGAATAAAATTTTAACCTGACTAGTTTGACAACTTCACAGAACCTATACCAAGTACCAAAATTATACAGTTATAAATAAGCATTTATTTATATCTTTTATATGACATAGTTAAATAAAAAAATTATGACTAGTTTGATGACTCTCCAATAGCTATAGTATAAAATAGCCAAAGTTGTCCATACATTGAATATTATTTCAAAATATTGATTAGGGAGGACTTAAGGTGAAACTGAGAAAGGTCTTTTTATATTACCTGCATCGAAATTGGTTGTATCTGAAATTGTGGGCGTCTATATCTTTTGTATTAAAAGGAGGAACAGAAAAAAAATTAAGTTATTTTTAAACAATTTTACGAAAGATATACAGGTACTGGTACTATCTTGTACCTTACAAAATTAGATTATAATTATTAATATCCATTATTACATATTATTATATCTGCTAGTTGCATTTTTATAGGAATTAAAAAAAGATTAATCTTATTTTAAGGAGTACCTACTTATAAATTATTGGGATTGCTGAGTCTTGTGAATAAATATTTATATTTATTTAGTTTTGTTTTAAAAATGTGTTGTGATGTATTTATTTTAGAATTTGATTATTGTTCCTTAATGTTTGCTGATGTTAATAGTTTAGATAGGTTATGTTATGAAAGTTAATTTTTAATATAAATTATTTATTTGCCTTTGGTCATTAATAATTCATTTATATTTTACAAACTATAAACGAAACATACATACGTACAATGTAAATATTTGCGATTATGATATTGAAACGTATTCTACTATTTTATATGTGATTGTATAGGAAACAATGTTAAGAAAAATATAATTGTGAAGAAATTTTTAGTGGATATCGATATATAGAAGAATTATCATTTTTTTCTAACCAATTCTATAATCTGACTACGAAATGGTAATGAATATACTTCCTAATAAATATTATACATTACTTCTTTCCTATTTCTTATTTATTTTATTTTAATAATGATTACTATTATGATTTTGTAGTAAAGTTATACATTTATGCTTCATAATTGCCTCCCCTTCTGGGCATGTGTATTTCTATTTTATAACAGTAATTAATTTATTTAAAAAATATTGAAGCGGAACTATTTCGTAACTAAAATATGATGAATCTTGAAATTTTCAACAAAATGATTAGCATTCGATGAAATCTACACCTTCCGAAAATAATTTTATTTATATCACTATCCTTAAATATACTAATAATAAATTAATCGATTGCTCTGGATATTTGGGCATTGGTTCTGCTAAATTAAAATAAATGTCCCACTTATGATTGCTTGTTACGATTCTATTGATATCACTTGCTTAAATTTACAAATTTTTCTGTAAAACTTTGAGTCTTATTATTGATAGACAACTTATATGAACGTCGATAGAACTTCAAAAATCAAGTAGAGTTCCATTTAAGAGACAAAATTTTAAGTACATTACAACAAAGTGTCATACATCGATAAAGTAATTAATATTACGATGGTATTTTATTATTTTTATTGGTTAACATTAATATAGAGCCAAATGTTTTCAATTATTAAGCTGAGACACAATTGAGACCCTATTAAGCATTTTAAATTAGCAATAGAGACCCTGGTTATTAAGTTTTGAATACGGGTTCGGAATGTGTAGATTATAATATTTTTAGATACTAAGTTACCCGCTGTTTGGTTTATTGTAAATAATATAAATTTTAGGTTTTCACAATTAGTTTTTTAATTGCATCTATTTTTGTATTTTGTACAACATGCCCGTCCTTGACCTATACTCCCGTGCAATGCAGCATTTGATGAATCTTGTTTTATATTTTATACTTAACTAAAAGATCAGGCAGACCTTGTTCTGCCACATATTTTGTTTGTAATAGTTTGGTTGATACCTTAAATTTACACTTCAGGTACTCCCGACTTTAAATTATTAACTGACTATAAGGAAGAGGAGGAGGTTCTCAGTTTGTTTGTATTTTTTTTTCATGTATCTTTAGTAAATGTTCATCATATCGAACAACTTTTGCTATGGCGGCGTTCCAATAACTCATATAGTTTGGCTAGTCTATTGAAGTATCTCGATATTAGCACCACCTGGCGGGGTTTGAAACCTTGAAACCTCTAAAATACCTCACAAAAATTTTATTTCCATTAGTCCAGCCGTTTAGGAGAAGTTCAGTGACAAACACACGTACGCTGCCTTTTTATATTACATATTATATTAAAATTAATAAATTAATTTATTTTAGTACCTACTCCCGACCTAAAATGTTCGTCTTTCTTTAGTAAATTGATAAATTGTTCTGGTTTTGCATAACATTTGCTATGACGGCGTTTCAATAGATATTTCTAAAGATTAGCCGATTCTTTTAAGAATCTTGACATTATGTTCCACTCACCGGGTCCAAGCGTGGTCGTAAACCATACTCCCTACGTCGCAAAATTGATTAATAATGACGACACTATTAGTTAGTAAATGTGATTTAGGTACGAACCTATATAATTATGTAAGGGTAGTTATGTCAAGGACTGTGGCACCTACCCAACCAAAATGAATATTTTAATTTTAGGTCTAATAAGTATTGCCTTTAGCTAGTACAGAAAGAAATAATTTTCACAACGAAATTTCTCAGTATCCCTATTATGTAATGTTTAAAATACGCGTCTGCATTGTTAAGTAAATTTAATATGTAGTAGTTTGAATTTGAAACCTTCAAATTATTCAATTTTACGTGTCTGATTAACTTTAATGAACTTGTTTGTAGTATCACAGTCATGTAACTCATAAATATAATTGTCAATTTTATAAAACGATAGCATAAGGAATTTAATGTAATTTAACTTAACATAATTATTTATTATATCGTCATGATTGTAAGATAAATTTTTGAATTAATATCGTATTCTCAAGGGTGAAATAAATAATTAAATACCTACCTCGATTGTTTAATTCATTCTTCCAAATGTTTATAACATAACCGACAAACACAGTTACACTATCATTTTATAAATATTTAGATTAGAAGCATCACAAGTAGGAGGGTTCTGAGGGAGTTTTAAATGAAACCAGATAACTCTTTTATTGCCTTTAATAATAATCATCCATTTATTTATATTAAAAGTGAATATTATTATGTTGTAAAGTAGGCGAATAGAAATTACTATATACATAGTAAAAGTGTTATTAATTTATTATTCAAAACATGGTTTCAGATAAAATAAATTAATAAGTAGATACCTATATATACTTAATAAGTTCCTAAAAGCACATCTTAAGTACCGTACCTAACCAAGTGGTCGGCAAACTTATTAGCCAAGGAGCTAAATATGAACATTACAACAATAAAAAAAATGTTACAGTAAATAAGTAGTACATTAAATAAAACTAAATTTCATACTAAGGTAATAAATAAATATTTATTGATGCGAACAATGTGCTTGCATCTCCTTGGAAAGATTGAGCTAGTCAAGTTTGTATGATTTTTTAATGAAAATATTACGCCCTCCGTCGATATTTGTGCTAAGCTGCACTAAGGAGCCAGAGAAAGAGCCACATGTGGCTCTGCAGCCACACTTTGCCGACCACTGACCTAAACAAAGGGTTAAAATTATGTAGATTCAAATGTTTTTAAGCAGGTACAATAACTTAACAAAATCTATAATGACTTAGCGTTTTCACGTTATTCAATGATCTCTGTATTGTAAAGCCATCGATATCGTTTTGAATTTACGTTATCGCTGTTTATTAATTTCGACATGTGATACAAAGTTGTCTTAAGAAGATACGTATGAAGTCTGGTTTGTGCCAGTTATCTATATAGGAATGTTATAATATTAGATTTTATTTTAATTGTGTTATCTATTTATGAACATTAGGCAGTTAGGCACATCGACTAATGTGATAACGATTTATAGGTATGTAAATTACACACGAGGACGTGCAGTATCTAGTGTTTATGTTCAGATAAATTACAGGTAATTAGCGACAGTTTTCAAATGATAATTATTTGGTCAAAATAGATCTTTCACGACAGTGTAAGCTTCCAATACCAACTCATTTTAATCTTAACACGTTTTTTTTAACAACCATTACACAATCCTCATTTATTAAACTTAATAAGTTCTAGGTATATAGGTATCTACATAATATAAAGGTAAGGATAAATACATGAGAGATATAAACGATTACAGGGTTACTTAATCAAAACAAAGTTTTTAATTACACGTAGGTAGGTGTACAACAAATAAAATGTGCTTTAATCAGTAGATAGTTTGATTAGATAAGTAATTAAGTGCCTCTAAGAATAACTATGGATTGGTATGATTTACAGTAATCTACCAAGATCAACATGAAATTATAAATCAATCCGAATTATTTAATATATGCTAACGAGATTCTTAATATTAAGAGAATCAAATGCTTAATTATGTATACGCTTAGTCTAAAGACAAAAATAGATGTGTGAGTTGAACTCATGTATTAAAATCTGATTTTTGACCTGTTGTTATAGAAGTACTGTACGGATTGTATCTGATCGACGTCATTCATTTTAACTGTAGATTTTTTAACAAATTCGTCGATATTATTGAAGAAGTGCATTAGTCATTTATATGCAATGCAAACAGCAATCCATGGTTACTTTTATTTTTGTTTTAAACAAGCTGTTTTATTTCGTATTCGGTTAATAGGTCATCACTGCCTTCAGGGATCACTAGGTGTTAAGAACTTTGTCTGGGATCAAGTGCTGACTTGAAATATACACTACACTCAAGTGAGACCATACTTAACCTACGTGAAATGCACAGCCCGCAACAATTCCCTACTATCTAGTTCATCAAACCTCACCTTAACGCCTACAAACTTTGTCCGAGGACTTAAATTGACTTGCATTTCAATCTTCATGTACCTAGGTCTATTTCGTACATAATTCCAAACATTCTAAAACTCGCATTATTAGCTAAAATCTTAAATTGTTTTAGCTACTAAGAAGCCGTAGGTATTATTACCACTTTCAAATTGTAGGCATCTTTTTGGCTCTTTGCTTTTTGCTTTAAATCTCTATTGGTAAGTAGTTATTATTTTTCTTAACTTACCGCTTCTTAGTAGCCGTTGAAAACCGAATTCGATTTCCATGATACTCGTAATTATGTTAAGGTTTGGGCTAGAGATAATTTAGAGTTTATTTAATTTTCAGTTCTAGCAACAAACATGACATTTATGGTCAGCGACGTCCATTAGGTACAAAGATAGAATTTTTTCATCACCATTTCAGCCTCTATCTAACCACTGATGGATAGATAGAGCCTCTTCCAAGCCGTGCAACAACACTCAGTCCTCCGCTGATCTCATCCAGCCATGTCCTGTTAAGGTTAGATTTTTTTTAGGTTCAGTGTATTTATTTAATTGCTAACTATTATTGATTTGACAAAAAGTTTAACCGTAGTAGGCTCGTGGTTTGCTGGCGTAGTTACTAAGTACTTTTTAGCTTATTGCGAGAGTATTGTTGGAGTAAGTACGCAGCCTATTTTATTTTTGTACCTTATTTCTTATCTACTACAGTATACTTTAAATGATCTCTATACCAATCCTTCACATATGAACTACATAGTATGGGTAGGTAGGTACTCATTATTCGTACCTACTTAGTTAAAATTCCAAGCGTTAAAATATTGCAATGGGGCTGGCTTCTGCCATACATCATTTCTCAACAGGTCCTGTAAATAGGTATATTTAAAAATTTGCGAAAAGAGTTCTACAAGTATAGTAATCTTTTTAAAATCTCAGAGTAATACATTTATTTTCAGTGTGTTTAAATATCGTGAAGATAATCATGTACCTAAGTATCTAGAGAAAGTGTCTACTGTAACGCGTCCACAATATAATCGAGTACAGAATCAACAAAAAGAATTATTGATTAAATGTCATTTAATGGTCTGCAATTAAGTATTTGTCTAGGTATTATGATTCTGCTACTTTACCAATGTTTATTTGGTTAGGTTATACATTTCTTTAAAAATTTTCTCTACCAAACATAAATAAGACATAACCTAAGTGTAATTCCTTATTTCTCATTACTCGTTACAATTAATCCGTTGAAAATGTTGTTTTTTGACTTTCCAAAATTTTGTTAAAAAAGTTTATAACCCGAATTTATAACCGGGTTTAGGTATAGCCGGCTACGCCACATAGCACACCAAAGTGACAATACATCAATCAATTTAATTCGTAACTGTGGGGCTGTAAAAACCCAAAACGTGTACTTGTCAAAATGTTTATATTGTCCCAAAATGCAAATATGACGATAATGGGGCCTAATCCTTAAAAACCTAATTTATCAACAACAATTTATAACAGTTTTGTAATAACATTTTGTTAAAAAATGTTCAATACTATTTCGAAATATTACAAGTACTCGATACTGGGGTGGTATCTACAGTAGCTAAGTACTCAAATAATAGAATAATGATGATTGTGTTTATTATACTAACATGTATACTACTAGATAACATTAAGAAAGTGTGAATCAACCTACAAATGTTTAACTATTGTATTATTAAATGCCTATAACATACTAATATTTTCGTAAAAGATCAGAGTATTCATGTTTAGTTTAGATACACATCGTTGAAAAGTGGAGTTCTAAAGATAGAAACATTCTATCACAAAAACACTAAGTGCACGGCAACAGCCTTATTAGTTTTGGTAAATGTGCTACGTCAAGTGAAACTTGTAAGGTAATAGATCAATTCAGCTAAGATGTTAAGTACGGCTACTTATAATTTGATCTTCAATGTGCAAAACAGTAGGTTCGTACTTTTTGTTTCATCCGGGCGCACCGTTGTTTATGCGATTGCATGTACGCTGTGTTTTTGTAACAGATTACGTGATACGTAAATTACAAGATTTCTCTGGCTACATATTTCATAGAAGTCATCCTCAACAGTTATTCTCTCGCACGAATTCTGTTTGTCTGGGTAAGGTAATATTGGTTATTCGACCACTAAAGTCATCAATATCAACTTTTGTTCTCCTTAACTTTGAATCTGAATTTTTAATACATTCAAAAGGAGCTGACCCGAGACAGACAGAAAAACAATTGTTTTGCTCCATCACATTTACTTGTAAAGAGCTGTGACAATTTGCCAACACAGACGACGGGACACATACAGAGGTTGTTCACTGACAATTAATTTTAATTACATTACATTATTTTTAGAAATAACACTTAAGTAATTACAACAAGAACCATAATTTCACGTTATATCCACGAACCTAATTGCGTTTAAACGCTTTGTTGTCATCTAATGTTAAAATTATGATTACTTACATCAAACGCAAAGTAATCATTCGCAGCTTTAGTTAATCGCTTGCAATACTGAAATTTATAAGGACTAAAATTCTTTTTCACAAGGTATTTATGTTGGCAAGCAGTATTTAGGTTTATTCCGCTGGGCGCTGTGTAGAGAAAGTAAAAGTGTCCTTTGAATAATTGATACGGGCTACGGGGGTGGTTACCACAAATATGTCGCCCCGGCGGCTGGCACTATGCCCATTGGGATCCGCAACTATTTACAGTAGCCACGCCGTCGCAGCAGATCAATACCAAAATAAAGTAGGTACCTAAAAGTACCTACAGCTAGGATTCAAATCCGCAAACTCATCTGCGTGGATTGGAGTCGCCAGATATAAAAATATTTTTTTCATTTTTGTTAATTCATGACGAAATTGATAATTTTTAAATACTTATACCACGGATTTAGGCTTTAAATCAACCATTATTTTTATAAGCAGCCTCATACCTTTGAAGTATTTGACTTCTTTTGTCATTAAAATATTTCCATACCCAACAATCCAACAAGCGATTGTGCGAAAGTCAAAGGACAAAAGTTATAAAGCGAACCACTCAAAATAATCTTCTTAGTCACAGCTAGTTAAAAGTAACTCAAAACGTAGCTAATAACCTCGCTCTCCCAGGGTTCATATTGGCAAATCTTTTACTTCCAAACCAAACAAACACCCGCCTCGTGATTCCTACCTACTAATAACATTATCAGAAAACAAAACACTAAGGGCAGAAGCGACAATAACATCATAGCGAAATAATAAGCGGTGTTGTAGTTGTATACACGTGGCGGTGTTCTGCCTGGAGCTCCTTAAGTAAATGAGAAGTCCGGCGAGAGAATAACAGTCGATTAATCGCCACCAAGTGAAAGAGCCTGAACAATGCGTGGGTCAGCCTTGCTGCCTTCACGGAACTCCTCCAGGGTGAGGCGATCATCGTGGTTCTTGTCCATTTGATCGAAGATCTTGTCCACGCGTTTCTGTGGAGTATTCTCATCTTCTGGTTGGGGCGTTTGACCCTGAAATCGAAGTTATGGAACTTTGTATACAACTAGAAAGTTAAACGGAAGGACAGGCAGATGAATCTGGTGGAACTACTACCTACTATATGACTTTTATTTTTACCCTGAAAATGGTCACTGTTGTCCAGGGATAACACCAACATGGGGATCATTAATGCTTTACCTACTGTAAAGCAGTATACAGTTACTGTAGGTTTCCAATAGATAGGTAAGTAAAACAATATGGAAGATGACTAATTGTCGTGTAGGCAAGTTTTATAATTAGTGTAGTCCAACAGAATGATAAACGAAATGGTGAATTGTCATTGATTTTATGAAAAAAGATGTTGCAGTTAGATATACAAAGAAGATATCGGGGTCAAATTAAGGCGATGTCCATTTATCACATTGATAATAATCTTTACAGTATTTTAAAGTGTATTACGTATAAAATCAAGTTTGTCAAGTTCTTCTCAACGTGTTATACTTGTATGGAATTTAATAAGTGGATAGGTATGTGGATTTAGATAGTGAAATGAATAAAATTTTATTAGTAATAGTCCTGTTTAAAATTACAATTATGGTGTCTGACGAATAGACTTGGATTGTATTGTAGAATAGTTTAGTATTGAGAATTACGAGAAAGATTAATTCAATTAATAAATACTCACCACCATCTGGTAGATCGCATCCACTATGTTGTACATTTCGTCACGGGTTATATACCCATCGTTGTCCACATCATAGAGACGGAATGCCCCTGCAAAATAAAGAACCAAGTTTACTTTAAGTTTTACTCGAATTTCGTATAGTAGTGGTTAACTGGGAGATTTGGTGTTTTTTTTTTCTTCATCTTCTTTCATCGTGCGTAGGTACCGTAAAGGAAAGGAATAAGTTTCTAGCTTTGATGATTAAGTTCGATTATTATGTGGATGTCCTTTAAGTCTTGAGAGAACAGGCTTCTTCTAACTTCGTGCGCTTTGCTATCTAGGTTAGGATTACATCACATCTTTCCAGCAGGTGGAATCGCAGTTAAATGCTAACATAATAAATGTTAAAACAAAGAGTCTCTATCCGCGAAGATGGATACAGTGGAATTATAAAGACTGTGGATAGACTATGGCCCCCTAACACTTTCTCTTACTTTGTACCTTTACAGTTTCATTTGTCTGAGTGACATTTGCCGCCAAAAAGTAATTTTGTAAGTAATATTTTTACTTACAGTGCAACTTTTCATCCAGATTACCACGTGACGTCACCGAAAGGGCTCGTATAAACTCTTCAAACTCGATGGACCCGTCCTGAAATATCAGACATAAAATATAGTTTTTATTTACTCTAGTTCTTTGGGGTCAATTGTATGTCTAAATGGTTAGAAAATCAACGAATTTAATTACTAACCAATAAAAATATAGGTAATCAGATTTGAAAATGCACTACAACTGAATGCGATAATAATTAAAAGTTATTTGGTCCAAAAAATCGATTTGTTACCGGAATTTTCTATCTTGATACTTATGATATATCCAAAGTTAGAGATTAATAACATTAAAGTATTAAGCACTCACATTGTTTTCATCGAACACACGAAATACGAGTGATGCGAATTTGCTCGGGTCTCCTTGCGGGAAGAATTGTTTGTAGATCTTAATAAAGCCCTGAAATTAAAAAAACCATGATCAAGAGATGATCATAATAATATTGTATTATAGGAGCACGAGTACTGCAAAGTCAATAATTTCATTCCTTTACAGGTCCCTTGAAATTTCTTGATATCAGCACCACCTAATGTTTCCAAACTGTGGTCCTAAACCATACTTGGTCCCTCTAAAATTCATAATAAATTTTTCATTAAAATCGCTTTAGCCCTTTTAGTGGAGTTAATTGACAACCACACGAAGTACGCAATAATTTTTTATATCAAGATAGTTTGTCACAGTTAGGTACGCCATTTGTACATTTTATTTTGTGTAATATTTTCAAGTGACGTCTACATTTCATGGGCATTGTATCATGCAAATAAGGTAATAATTTTCCAAAGTACCTGTTCGGTGAGAAGACCGTTCGGGCAATCCTTGAGAAATCCTTTGTGCCTAGAAAAACAACATGACCATCAGATAATAAGTCCGAACAATAAATTACTTTATCTTAGATGAACGTCTGCTGTAATAAACGTAAAACACACGTAAGAGTGGTATCTGGGGCAATTTCTGTGAAAATTCCATTTCTATTTAGTGGATGGCTCTCGTAGTATGGAATTGTTACTTAAAAGTACATAAGTAGATGAGATGGGTATTTTTACTCTAACTTACGACTTGTTTAAGTGACGAAACGTAAGATTTTTTGGGTTTGATAAGTAACAATTAAGAACCTCAATATGTAAAAACTGAGCATTAATAAAGACATCCGTAATAACTCTGGGACTTACCACAGACGGATCTCCTTCTCAGTAACTGTAACAAAGAAACAAAGATATGAGAAATACGAATATCAAACTAATAACTGGGAATCATTTATAATTATTATTGTAATAATAAAATAAACTTGGCGTTAATTTGAGTAATAAAATAAATCTGTTTCCGTTCGAATATCTATTTTGGGCATTCAATTAAAATGTTAACTTTAATCTTGCCAACCTTGGCACAGGCTTGGCACCGAAATATCATCCACTGCATTGTTGGCGCCACAGTACCTAGGTAGGTATCAGTACAAAAATATCTTCACGACAATTTCTTTTCAGTGTAAGTTGCCATTCAGGGAAAAAAAAATTAACAAATCTCGAACTTCCTCTCTCTGTTCTCTCTTCTCATACTTATGTTAAAATAATGTTTCATTAAACTCTATTTCAGAGTTCCGTAATAATTTTGGGACCCTTATAGTTGAGCTATGTCTATCGGAGCATGGTCAGGTTTTGAAGTTTAACTCAATTAAAATTAAATTGATCAGGAAATCCTGGGTACAAAAGTAACTTTACCCCGGACACTTTGAAAAACTTGTCCGGACGTCTCCTGAATTCCCCTTGACTAGGAAAAAATCCGAGGAAATTCGGATGGATGACAGCCCTAATCAATTGCGAAGGTGACCCGGCGGGATATCCTGCATTGCGGAAACCATTGCCAAACCCATTTACCCCAACGTTTTATCTGTTTAATAGTCCACCTCACTGAAATTTTTGCTCACTAAACATTTTTTATTTGCGGCTAACTAGGGATAAAATAAAATTTTATTACATAGGTACATGACATGTTACATTATGTAGGTACATTAATATATCATTATGTTAGGCTCAAAGATAGACAACGATGTGTCTTGATTTGAAAATCAAAAGCGTATTAGTCTCGGCCAAGACACGAATAAAAGTGATTAAGAAAAATTATAATAATTATGCATTATGTGCTTTAATTTATGAAGTTCAGTGCGTATTTCATAGTTCGACAGAAAGGTATGCAGTAATGACAGTGTTTAAAAGCTCCCGTAAGATCGGAAAAAATAATGAAAATTTAAACATTTGAAAAGTAGTTTTCATTGTATATTCTCTGTGATTTACTATTATAATTTCATAATAATATGATATCAATTTCTATTCTTGCATTTCTTTATTAACATCATAATTAATAAGTAAAGGAACTTTGGATTGCTTTCAAAACATGGCAGGTTTATAAGGCACTCTGTTTCAATTACGATCTGTAGTATCCTAGGAGGTCGAGTAGCTTCATTCAATAAGCTTTTGTATCTACACAATCTTGAGAGTAACCTTGTTTAAAGAAAGATTAAGTACAAGAAAACATATTTAAATGCAAATTACGTATTACCGTGGTACCGTACTTTCGTTCTACGCAGTTAATATAAACTAAAGTATAATAGGTCCGTGATAGCGGCACTGTTTACCGACTACATAATTTTACTGGATACCTACATAATTAATTGTGGGCATTTAGATTAGTAATTAAGAAAATTTTGTGTAAAACATTACTAGTAATCGCCCGCGGCTCTGCTCGCGTAATTTTGCCGTTTTCGCAATATTTTTTTATTGCTGCTCCTCTCCTATTCATCTTAGCGTGGTGTTATATAGCCTGTGGCTTTTCTCGATAAATGGACTATGTTACACTAAAGGAAATTTTCAAATCGGTCCAGTAGTTCCTGAGATTAGCGCGTTCAAATAAACAAATTCTTCAGCTTTATATTATTAGTATAAATGTGTCATTATTTGCTTGCGTTGTGGAAATGAAATAGGCCTATATACTTTTTTTTATTTGAGTCCTCTCAATTTTTGAAAGTGTATACAGGTACTTGAGTTTTTGGCAGGCGATCCATGAAATCACACGTTTCTGCTATAATTGGTTGTCACCCATTCAATAATTATCTACTACTAGACGACGCCCACGGCTTCACACGCGGAAGAGTAGTTAAAAAATATATTGCATTTATCCCTAGGGAACCAATAATCAGGATACAGTCTATCTCATGTCCTATTC
>LGAG01001243.1:18948-42193 GCA_001278395.1 Lerema accius
TAGCTTATATTTTTGCTCGATAAATGGACTATCTTACACTAAAAGATTTTTTCAAATCGGTCCAGTAGTTACTGAGATTAGCGCGTTCAAACAAACTCTTCAGCTTTATATATTAAGTATAGATTTTAATAGTTTAGAACTAAAATGTTGGCTTGACTTTCAGGAGGGTCCACCGGGAGTCCACCGGTTACAGCAAAATTTTGAAAGTGGTCTATGAGGAAAAAAGTTTGGGAACCTCTTGCTTTATACAAACACCGTTATGCAGCCTATGACCGGTTGTAAATAACACTATAAAGTTATTGCGATAAATAGTAATCATTAATACATACACCGACTGCTAAAAATTGGGGGTATTTAAACAAAATTTATTACCTATGTCGCCCACAATCGAGACTAATCCAATGAGACCCCATATGTGGCAATCCGTCCAACGAGCTAAGCTAATTACACGCTAAAGAAATAGACATACATACATACATAAGCTCGAAAAAACAGTGTAGTAGGCTAGAAATATATAGTGCTACACACTCGTAGCTTCATACTGAGATTCCTTGTAGATGCTATAGCTGGACAATGACAAGATTCAAGGCATGGAGCTAAAACAGATTTGTAACTAATTCAAATAGAATAGATAGCTCTGTACTGTATTCAGTAACTGATTCTATCGATACTAATCTAGATAGAACGTGTCATGGTCGATTTTCGACCGCAAAGCCGGTTCTAAAGTATAATAATATACACAAAATTGTACAATACTCAGCTAAAACTACTGGTATAGTTTTAGCAAGCAAGGCGTAACACAGAAGCCAAACCTTTCAGACTTTAATTTCGAAACAAATTCACATTAAAATGCACAGCTGACTAGAATTCCAGCCTTTCAAATAAACAGAGTGATTTATTATTCGTTACGTCGTAAACAATTTGGGAGTTAAACCACGATTGGAGATATCGACTGCGGTTGAACTATCTATCTGTGTAGATATTGTATTTGGATAGATATATTTCGTGCTGTTAGACCGGTTAGTTAATTTATTTAGCTCTAGATCAACGTGACATGACGTGACTTTAACCTATTTAAGGGTGAATGTTGATAGTTTGTTTTGATTCTGTTGAGTCTTTAGTGGGTCTATAGTATAGACTATAGACCTGCACTATACTAGTAAACATTTGTAGAAAAACAATAACCCGTCTGCAAAAATTTTAAGAGGATATAACAAAAATGTCACTTACGAGTATGTCCCTCTCACAAAGGAGACGAATTCAATGTCACCTAATATATTGAAGAGTTGTAGTGTGCCAAAGAAATAGGTAGTTACATATATGCTCAAAAAACATTCGCCTCCTTCTGACGTAGTCGGTTAAAAAACAGTCACATAGGCCATATAATTTTTTACAAAATTTTTTTTTTGCTGTTATTTTGTTGCCTGTTTAATTGGAGGTAATTAAATTACTTTTCGATCAATGACGTGGCATGACATTAACCTATTTAAGGGTGAATGTTGTCAGGTTGTCTTCTGCAAACCCACGCCCATTTCAGGCCAACCCCTTATGAGCACGCGATAGTACCAGCCACTGCCTAACTTCTGTCGTATCGTATTTGAACACGCAATTCTAGCTTGGAGTTCGTGTATTGACGAATATAAATGTGAAGATTATGTTAGAGTATAGTTGATATGATTGGCAAACAGACTTTAAATATTTGAGTGAGATAATTTCTTGTCTCAGATTAATTGTAAATTAGAGTACATGTTCTATGATTGAAATTCGATAACTGATTGCCTGGATTAGCATCGATAGGATCCGATTTATGGTAGGTATGGTAGGTATACGATACAACCCCATCTATTCTATCAGGAAAGGAAGCTATTATTAGCACAATTTAAGGACAGCACTATTTCTAGGATATCTGAGTCTGTGTGAGATTTTTCATGCAAAAAATAGAGCTTTCATCGGGATGTCCCGATTTTTTTTAATGAAAAATTAGGTGTCCCACAGTATTTGTCCCGCTTTTTCCACAGTATTTGTCCCGATTTCAAAACTATTTTTGAATTTAATTGTTTTTTTAAGAAGACAATCTTCATTGTAACGTAACCTAACGATCAGATTCAAGCACCTAACGATAGTGCAATTCTCTTTAAAAAACTCGAACTAGTAATCATTAAAAAAAACAGGAAACCACGTGATGAAAACAAGGGTTTAATTTTTTATAAAACTTTGATTTTATACTTTTTTATTATGGCCCGCTTTCGACATAAGAGGCAAAAAACTGGAAATGCTGATACATACTTACGTACAAACTTACATACCCACTTACAAACATACATACATACCGGTCAAAATCATAACCCTCCTTTGGCTCCGCAGTAGTTGGGTAAATAGTAGATGCAAAGATAAATGTAATTATATACGGTTCTTTATTACGTAGTTTATGCTTGTTATTGTACTGTAGGATAATTAATTCTTTTAGCAGTGGAAGTTGAAATTACATGTGTTCACAGGTGTACGCTTATTATTCAAAAGTAACAGTTAAGTTAAGAATAATACGACGAAATAATTTGTATTCTACTTGATAATGATATTTTTGTTTCTCTTATAGTTGGGGTTTCTAGTATTTTCTAGTCGTTTCTAGTCCTAGTAAATAAAAGCCTAATGGTTGAGAAGTTATTTTATCGTGTTTGTTAAGATTTTGTTTTTATAAACTAGCAAATTAATAGAAAAAAATACAGTCTCATTAAAAATTGAAAGTTGAAAAAGAAGTATAGCCTACGTCTCACAAAGTAGTCGACTTCCAAACACATTTTTACTTAACTTTAGCTTCGTAGACATCTTCTCCATGTAAACTTTAACCATGCCAAATCTGAAACGTATTGCATTATTCTTAAAACTGCACCAAAAATTCCCTTCACGTAATAATACAGATTATTTATATACAATTTTGTGTAGCATTTAAACAGAAATATAAGAGCTTTTGTATAGTTAGCTAAACCATTATTATTGTGAAGATCGGAATAACGGAATCTGCTATTATTCGTCATGAAAGCGAAAGTCACTATTTTGTCGCTCACTAGTCTATTTGACTAAACGTTTTCGATAATAGCCGCTTATTATAGAAACGACTGGCTTTCTGAAAGATACTAATGACGGGTATTTTGCATTTGTATCTTTGGTTAAAATAGTGAAAATGTGTAGGAGATTAAATTTATTATTTATCTTAATATAATATCAGATGTCTAGGTTACGTGAGTTTGTCACTGAAGTCCTCCGGAACCGACGGATGAGATTGTAAGAAATCATGGTAATGTTAGTATTTTAAGGGATCGAGTATGGTTGGTAGTACAACAGTAGTACGACAGGCCGTGCTCTGTGAAAACGTCAAATCGTCATAAAAAATGACTTCATTTTTTTGTTTTGAAGACTCAGTCTATACATTTTTTGGTCTGAGACAAAAATTTTGTGGAAAACTAAGGGATCAACCAAGCGTATAACGTAGCTAAACAACGTCTGCCCGGTCTTCTAATTAACTAAAAAAAAACACATTTTAACCGCATTACATGTAACATAAACTAAATAGTGATTATAATCGTACGTTTCATACAATTTTACTTACCAATTGTGCATTAAAATATTAATTATACCTCATTTAAGTGTTCCACTTTCCATTGCTACCGGAAACCATAATGCCTTGAAAAGGTTGTTTAGATAATATATGGTGGTATTACGCAATATTTCCCTCGGTATCTCGGAAAATGTAATTCAATCTAACAGTTATTGATAGTGCAGTAACTGCACGTCTGCAAACGCTGATAAATTCTCAATTGATTCTGGTCAATCTATTCCAGTTTGTCGAGGGAAAATAGGTAAGCTAAAGTAATGATTTTATTCCATAGTGTTATTGGAATCATCTTCGTCGATTCTCATGTTGAAATCCTTTAAGTCTTTTGAACTGAGCGTGTTTAGGAAATAGACATAGAAATAACACTCTCCTTATAACATACTAGACGACGCCCGCGGCTTTGCCCGCGGAAAAGTAGTTAAATAAAATATTGGAAGTATCCCAAGGGAACCTAAAATCGGGATGAAATCTATCCTATGTCCTATTCCGGATGCAAACTATCTGTGTACCAAATTTCAGCTTAATCCATTCAACGGTTAGAGCGTGAAGGACGTACAAACATCCACATATCCAAACATCTTTACAAACTTACACATTTATATCAGTAGGATAACAGTAATTATATAGTCTGATTACAATATGAAGAGCATTTCTTAAAGCTACATCATTGTTATTTGTAAAGCAGTAGGACAATAAAAACAGATGAGCTACTGTCAGGCCAGCTAGTATAACGATAACTTTTTACTCGTGACTCTACAGAAAGTAAATAAATCAGGGAAACTGATTAATCCCACTTTAGTGTCAGCAAAAAATCGATTAACTTTGCTCACTAGGAAGGTTCAAAATGTTAATTGAAGGTTTAGAACCTCACAACATTTGCGCAAAAAATTTAACGCCTACTCAAATAATTGTACACTTATAATTCAGTGGCGACGAAATAACTGTACTGTCTTTTATCCGACTGTGCCAGTTGGAGGGTAAGGTTTTTCCCTTCGTATGTATGTATGTATGTCCATTTTACGGCACGCTTTACAGCTCAAACGGATTGACAAATTTCAACAATATAAAGTGTCAATGGATTTGTTTTTATTGTAGGAGTTACATAGGCTATTTAATTTCGTTAAATTAATACTTGCCCATATTTTTTAGCAATCAGCTGTTTTATTTTTCTGTTAATTACCACTTTTTTACGAGCAGTACTTTACTAGTACTAGATTCTATCACATACTTCGTATTCTTATGCTGATTTATTTCAATACCAATTGTTTAATGTTATCATTTTGTTCTCATTATGACTTTCACTTACATAATGTGCCCTGAACAAACGTCACAGCTGTTCATTTGGCTCCCGTTAAGGTACGGTTTCGTAGAACGCGACTGACGACAGAAAACTACGACTTTTACCACAATGGCGGATAGCATATCTAAGAAACTACTGCAAATTTTCTCAAAACACAACTAAGTCTGACTTCATAATTCCAAGTTTTGCAAGCGCGACTTGCGACAAGTTACTATAGTCGTATATTGAAATCTGTCACAAATATTGCTAAGCATTGTTGTCTGCCGCCACTACAAAAATTTCACCGTCTTTAATCGTTGACGCTTGTCGCGTTTTGCGGAATAGCACCTTAAAGTTAAATGAGTCGCACACGACTTCACACGACTGAACATTGACGATCACGACGACGTAAATCGTGACGGTAACACGACTTATCCTATAATCGGATCGGATGTTGCCAAATCCTTTATACCTCACGACATTTCGATTTTTAGGTTCTACAGAGTTTCGTAAAGGATCATTTTATAAACATTAAAATTCAATGATATTTAAAACTGTTATGTAAAGTTTGAACCTTCCTTCCTTATCGTCTTTACGATAGTTATTTACCATCTCTTTCTTACGCGATCGCGCTTATAACATTATCTGTAGTATAAATTATAGTTTGGGTTGGGTTAGTATTTAAATATGACGATATTACTTACATTTTCCTTGGCCTTAATTTAAGTTTTGCGTAGCCTTGGTTTAAATAGCCTGTATAATGATAATGAGCTAAGCCTATTAAAAATTGACACATGGTATGCTCGCTCTAACGCAAATGACATTTTTGCTTTGTTCTATGAATGCTTAGATTTAATTGCCCCTTCATGAGTAGGTATAACCTGATTTGTTTATAAAAAGTAATTTACGTAGGACTTATTTTGACTTTGACTTATCTTGAAGATTTATCCATTGTTTTGCCATATATTGTCTCTTAAAGTTCAGTTGATTCCTTAATTTTCCACATCATTTACTTCCTTCAATTTTTATGTAGGTACCTTTAGTAAATGGTCATCATATCGGACGACTTTTGCCATGACAGCGTTTCAATAACTAATAGTTTGACTGGTCCCTTGAAGTATCTGGACATCAGCACCACCTTATGATAACAATGTTATCAATAACTGTTATCATTATAAATAGCATTACAAATATTGTCTTAATTACATAAGCTGTTCCCAAAGCTATTTTAAATTGCCAGTTACACAAAGTAAGAGACGTTTAGCAAATGAATCACACGTGAATTAACATCGACGATCACGACAATGCGACGAATACTCGATACTAAATACCTGATTGTATCGAATGTGTGTTGAATGCATTGTCTTTTAATCAAGATACTGTGGTTTTTGGAAATGAAATCTGGCATGGGAGAAAGGTATTATGAAACTTTTGTGTTTTTAACTAGAATCTGAGGTCGAAATTAAAATAAACTTAGCACATAGACGTATTATATCCTAGGTTGTAACTTAATCCTAGAAACATGAATAATCCTCAGGATGAATCCAATACCTTGAATTTTCACAGGCGAAGCCGCGGGCGTCGTCTTGTATAATTTATTCAGTATTAAACCGATTTGATTTTTAAGTATCGGCAAAGTTATTGGCCAAAGAGCCAAATATGAACATTGCAACAATAAAGAAAAAAATATTAAACTAAGTAGTAGGTACACTAAATAAAACGAAATTTCATACGTTTTTTAATGAAAATATTATTGCGCTTTCCGTGGATTTGTGCCAGAGCGACACATAAGGAGTCAATGAGTCACTTTTTTCACTTTGCTAGCCACTGGATTAGACTAGAACTTTTAGAAAATATATTACATAATCAATTTCACCATTTCTTTTCAAGATATTACAAGAATCATGTTAACATACAATTACGAAATAGAATACGATTGCGGATGTTTCTTCAAACCATTTGAAGGTAAAAGTGTGGACTGTGAAGTGAATGACTTGGCAATATTCAAAAGCTGTTGGATTTAAAAGGCTGTTAGAGCTGTAGTTTGGTAGTATGGTTTAGTTTTAACTGTAAGAGATACAGAAAATTTTACTGCCAGTATGTGTACATTAACTAACCAACTAACAGTCCCCCCTTAGTCCTACTCGAAGTTTGTTACGATGTCCATGGGCGGCAGGGGTTGGTGGCACTGTCAGCTCGTTTGCTATCTTAAAACCATAAAAAAGAACTAAAAGACCGGGCAGAAGTTTTTCTGTGACATCATATTTATTGTTATTTTTACACATCAGGTATTCTTGACTTAAATTTTAATTTTCAGTAAATGTTCATCGTATTGGACAACTTATGCTATAACAGGCAGCGGTTCAATATATCTTATAATTTGGCTGGTCCCTTGAAGTATCTCGACATCAGCACCACCTGCCGGGTCCCACTGTGAGTCGAAGCCATACCCGGTACCTTTTTAACCAACTTCAAAGAAAAGGAGGAGGTTATCAATTCGTCCGTATTTTTTATGTATATTACCTCAGAACTTTTTAATGGTTTGACCGATTTTGATAATTTTTTTTTATGGTATTAAGATCACTAACTTCCAATTCATACTATGGTCAATGCAAGTTCCAAAGATTTTGGATAATATGAATTAAATTAAATAGGTAATTATACAATTGCGATCCGGGTCTAATAAATATGTACAACTATATCTGATCACTCTATTCCCGATAATAACTGTCATGGTGCAGATATCACAGTAACTGTAAAATAACCACGGGTCTTAACTGAACCGGTTAAAGATAAACACGCCAACAGTAATAAACAAGAGGATAGTGTGTAAAGACGCCCGATGTGAATCGATTCTTTTACGATTTTAAATCGATTCTGATGAATATGATTTCGGCTTGATTTGAATCGCATTCTCATAAAATCGGATGAATAATCATATGACAATATAGTGATGTAAAAATAGTATTATATAGTAATCTAAATACTATTTTATGGTCAATATTATAATAATCCGGAATTTGAAATACAATTTAAACATGTAATATAATTATTATTATTATTTGTAAACAAATTGTGCTTACGTTATTCAGATCTTCCTATAATTACGAGAATTTTTTTTCATAACGATATATATTTCTCAAACTTAAAAGATCGATTAAAAAATCGATTCAATTCATAGCGTTGGGCATCCCTAGTGTTGACTCTCTACTGACAAAATCAATAGTTAAAGTCATTGAACATGTATGGCGTCCGCTTTCAAATAAACTAAATTGCAGACGATTTCTTTCCAATCTTCCGGTCCGGTTTCACTTACGCTTATTACATGTAATCAACTTTAGCTTTACTAACGGACATACAGACATGCATCTTTATACATATATATATATGAAAACACAGCGTACCTACGTGTGTTTGTCACTGAACTCCTCTATGGCTGGATTGATAGATACATTTTGTGATAAGATTGTTAGATTTAAGGTTTAGAACAACAATTGGATCCCGTAGGTGGTGATATTTCAAAGGCCTAGCTATAGTCTTTTCTTTCTGTCTGTCTGTGTGTGATTAATGAAATCTATACAACTAAATAAAATACACAACACATACCAAAATAACATTTTTTTAATGTTACCGGACCGATTTTGATGGGACTTTTACTGGTAGATAGCTCATCAGCTATCTACTATTACATCTAATAGGGAGTAATTAAGGCTACTTTTTTGTTTCGTTTCGGCAAAAGATTAACGATGCGAAGCGAGGACGGACACTAGTACCGAATTAAGAAAACAAGATTTATCACCAGCCTATAAATCGAATTAACTCAGCCTAGTAAAGAACTGCTTATAAATGATTGATAAGATGATTTACTTCCAGCGGAGAAAGTAAAGTTATCGTCTTTCGATCATAGTTCACGGGACATGATACCGACATCGATCTGGGAGCGATGACCTATCGAAACTACTTCAGTTTTACGTTGCGATCGTGATGACGTAGTGTTATCTTTCGGTTTTCCTTCCGATACGGTCTTATATTACGATGGTTTCAAAGACGGTACAGTTTTCCGTATAGGTCACAGGGGTAATAATGAAAAAGTTAGGAACCATTGTTTTAATTTTTAAGCCTATGTATGTAAGAGTATGTATGCATGTATGTATATTTTTTGGTACAGTTTATTGGTTAAACGTTTTAAGGGTTTCAATGTTTGAGGTGTCCATTAAATTCGTCTTCCTACATACGTATTAACGTTGTCAGATTTTTTTTTGCAGCCAGTCGGGATTTTCAAATTTTTTTACGATAAAAGCTGCGCCGTTATGTAGAAAGCGGATAGTAAAAAAGTATAAAATCAGAAGTTATGAAAAAAAAATTTACATCCCAATTTTTTAACACTTGTTTTAAGCTTGCTTGAATCTGGTCGTCAGGTTACGTTACACTGACTTCTGAATACAAAAAAAACTAGTATTACTAAAATTCCAAAAAAACCGGGGCATATAATTTTTCATTAAAAAATCGGGATGTCCCACTGACAACGCTGATACATACATACATGCATACGGCCCAGCTTTGTGGTTAAAAGGACTAGTTATAATTTTCGTTGATTTCGTCATCATGTTGTTTTGGCTAGAAAGAGTGGTGGAGTGGCGCTCCCGATAGGTATGGTAATTAATTTATTTAAGCGTACAATTACATTTCTTACTGGTTTCATGTAATGTATGTAAGTAAACCATTTTATAAGCCCCGTTTTGCACTTTCCTGTATCTGGGGTAAATGTCTAGTTCGATAACTACTTCGCAAATGTCATATTACGTTGAGTAAATCATGATTACGTGTGATAGATACTTTCGATTTGATTATGCTATTTTGTGTAAGAGTTCCTTGTATTAACTATTTGCTACGAGTAGGACAACAACAGCAAAACCAAACTGTGATAGCCCTTGAAGGTTGGTTGGTCTTCAGAACGGGAATTCTTGAGTTCAAACCCCACGGCACGCATCTCTGATTTAAAAATTTATGCGCGTATTAGATACCAATTATCACTTGCTGCGGAGAGTTCTCCTTAAAGTTCTCAAAGGCGTAAAGTCTGCCAATCTGCATTACGCCAGCGTGGTGGACTATTGTTAGAGGAGACCTGAGCCCAGCAGTGGGACAGTTATGCGGGAGACCATGTTCAAACTACTGGGCTATCACTGCTTAACAAAAAACGTGAGGTATATTATGCTGACCTACATATTGATCGGGAGTTACGTATACCTCTATTCAGTCTATATTCTATTACCTGTCGCCATCCAATAACCGATTTATCCCAGTTTTTGTACGAGTACCTCAGCAATGTATTTACGCAGTTACGTGCTAAATTGTTTAGTTATATAAAGTCTAGGTAAATGGGCTATTGGTAATAATTATGTCACATAATGAGAGTAGGCTGTATATAGTTAATGATGCTTCACATACATAGGTTGTATGTATGTGAAGTGTATAGCCTCGTTTGTATATGCCTGGCTGATTTTTGCTGACGATTTCTTCTCCTTTAAAAAAAGTTATTTGTCCAGGCAGTGATATTTTATTCTAATGATCTGTTATATTCTTAGTAAAAAATTTAAGAAATGTTACAACAGCATCCTTCGTTGTCTTTACCATGATTATTTGCTGTTTCGTTGTACATAAAAGAAAAAAAAATTAGCCCATTTCCTGTTTTATTACAGTTTATAGTTCTCGGCTGAATAAAACAATTCTTTTGCATATTATAAAACATAAAAAAGTCAATGTTTTAAATTCCTTGTCTTATGTATTTAATCGAATGTCACCATACAACTTTGCGATGTATAGGTACGATAAAATGTGACTAGTACCACTAGATACCGCTTCGAGAAATGAAAGAAAATAGTTGTGGCCGATACCGCAACTTTGGTTATCTTCCGCATACCCACAATCAGAATAAAATGCGCTGATCGCCGATTAGATCGGCAACGATCGTGAATTTGCAATTCACGGTGAGTAGCATAACGTGCAAAAACAAAACAACTAAATTCCACGATGTATGATCTTGTATAAGAAATAAAATTGTGGTAAAATTCTTGGCAGGTATTACTTTAGTTTTTACATTTAGCGCGGGCGGCTTGCGTCGATCCTAAGTGATCGTCGAAGTTAAGCAACTTCAGGCGTGGTCGGAAAGTGGATGGGTGACCGCTAGTGGCAAAAAAATGTCTAGAGCGTTTCCGTGCTGTAAAAGGCTGTTAAGCAATCGACTGTTATCGTTAGATGGCTATCGGTAAGCCGTGTTAGATGCCCTTGGCTGACATAAAAATACGACAGTGGATTGAACCGCACTGGAGCAGCGTGTTGGCGTATGCTCTAGGCCTCCTCAGTTATGAGGAGAGACTCGTGCTCAGTAATGGGCCGTTAATGGGTTGAGGCCAATGATCTTATTAACTCCCGACGCAAAAGAAGAATCTTACAAGTTTGACGTGTCTGTCTGTCTGTCTGGGGCACGACAGAAAGACAGACACACCCACAGACACGTAAAACTTATAACACCCCTCTTTTTGCGTCGGGCGTTAAAAAGTAATGGCTGCCTTCGTCTTTTCCCCATACCTGCTAGGAGTTCACTGAATATTGCTGAAGAAATTGCTCCCATATAAGCCTTACTAAGTAGTTAATAGTTTAGAAGTGTCCACATGTTCTATGAAGACATTAAGTAACAGATTTACGTTATCCGTTCGCCACGACATCTAGAAACGACGCGGTCGGCTTTTAATCGGCGAAAGTAGTTGCGTGAAATGCGCCTGCGCATTCGATCGCCATCCGCACTCTGCATTTCTATCGCACGACTAAACACCGTATGGCGACACGATATAATTAGGGTTGTCAAAAAATTATAGAATATTAAATTATATTGAATGATGTTTGAAATTGTCGGGATTTTTGAGTCTTTTGTTGCGGGAGGAAAAGTGTAGTTTTTTACCCGCCTGCGCGAGAAGGGTAATATTTTTCGAGCGTATGTTTGTAGGTATGTGTGTAATTTTTGGTACGCTCTAGAATCTAAACGGCTTAGCTGATTTCAACATTATGAAGTGTCAATGGATTTGTCTGGATACCAAATGTCTCTTAGGATGTTTTTAAATATCCTAATTTTCAGCAATTACCTACGTTGTTTTTTTTAGATTTTACCAGTTAATTAACTGTATCTACTGCTTTGGCAGCTTTAGGCAGTTGATTGACGTGATTTTTTGGTATTATTTCGAGAAAAAAGAAATGTCAGATTATCAAGACGAATTCCAATCATTTGCCAACCTTAGCTATACCGCATACCACGTGCACGCAGTTTTATGTTTAAAACTACAAGACAGACAGATTACAATCGCGTGCACTAAACTATCGATAAACTTCGATTAAAACCGCCGTATAATAGACGCAATACGTGTAAGAAAATTACTTCGGATGTCGGTCGAATAGGGTCTTCGCACATTTTCAGTTTGACGTCAACTCACGTCGACTTGACTCACAGATTGCATTGGAATATGAGCTCTATATTGTAAACTTTAAGGTTGAATTTTCAATTATCTGAAAGAAGTTAGGACGCTTAGGGCACGCGCTTTCGATGCGTCAGAAAAACTGAAATTTGTATCATGAGTTTTAATTAGTTTTAAGTTTTTAAAATCTGTTACCGTATTAATGTGCCTACTTTGTCTTTGTAGTACTTATAGCCAGCATTACGTGTTTCAATAGTGTTGCCAGTTGGCAATTGAATCTCCTTCATCGCAAGTTGTAGGAGAATTTGTTTTTAATACCCAACTGCGTAAGGAGGTAGTTTTTTCGTACCTACGTATGTATGTATGTATGTCTATTTTTTGGTACGTTCTAAAGCCAGGTTAACATTGGATTCGTCTCGGTTGGGAGAGTGACCTATGGTACAGAATCTATACTATAGATTACTGAAAAATACTCTCCCAATTTTGAGCATAAGCGTTTTTTGTTTTACTACTAATGAACTACAAGTTATTTTTTTAGAAGTCGCTGTTCTATAGCAGGAATTCCTTAAGTATGCCGCGTGTTTTGTTCACTAGATGGCGTATAACATATTTCATAATACTGATATAGTGAGTTATGGTCTAATTTCGACCATAAAGAGTGCCCTGTTAAGATAAGGGACTATTTTGGGCTAGATTTAGATCCTTTATTAGTGATTAAACCATATTATTCTCAGTAGATTTTATTACTCATTAACACGTGTAATGTTAAGTGTCTTTACATCAATAACACAAGTCGTATTTAATTAATATTACTCGTAACTTTCTACATTTATTTAATGTTTTATTGACATATGGTTTTAATTTTCACAGGTAAGCCGCCAGTTATTTTAACAAGAGAAAGTAAAAAAACAGTGAGTAAAACATCTCGATAAAATTATAATATTACAGGTTTTTAATACTTTTTACGTGCGTTGAGTAATGTTTTTTGGGCGTATGTATGTATGTCCATTTTTTGACACGCTCTACAGCCTAAACGTTTAAGCTGATTTAAAATATACCTATGAGGTGTAATTGGATTCATCTCCAATGCGAAAGTGATATAAGCTATCTTACTTTTTTTAATTATTATACATACAACCCTCAACAAAAATAAGTAATCGGTTTTTTTAATAAATTATTTTTGCTGCCAACATTTTACATCGAAATATAATATACAAAAATCGAAATGTAACCATTATTATTAACAGTCATATTAAAATTAATAATAGTTGTGTGTCATCATCGCAACCCATAACTGTCCCACTGCTGGGCTCGGGTCTCCTCTCACAGTGTAGTACAGGCCATAGTCCACCACGCTGGAGCGCGGATTGGCAGACTTCACACACCTTTGACAACTTTATAGAGAACTCTCAGGTGTGCAGGTTTTCTCACGATGTTTAATCACCGTAGCTAGTGACAATTAGTAGATATACCTACATAATAATACGCACATAACTTTTTATTTTAAATTAAATTAGAGGTGCGTACCGTGGGATTTGAACCCAGGAACTCCTGTTCGAGAGACCATCGTTCAAACCACTAGGCTATCACTGTTTTTATAATAATTATGTGTAATTTATAATAATCTTCAGTTAATACACAAAGCGAAGCATACCTACACAAAGAATATGATAAAATTAGTAACATTACGTGACAAAGTATAATTAATATGAAGAGCGAATTTTTTACTGTCCCAAAAACAGGCTTTTATAGCTTGATTAAACTTTCTTTGTACCATAAACAATATTAATTACCTGCGAAAAAACCGTGTGACCCGACTGAGGTTTAGTAGAGCCAAAATTAAAATAATGATGGTAATAGACATTATATTTTACTAGAAAATAGGGCCCTAAATTAAACTAACATTTAAATTCAACCAGTGTTTTAGTTTTCTTACCTTGTTCTGTATGTAAACTTTAACTATGCTAAAGTTCAAACCCGTACGTGCCTAAATTATTTGGAAAAAGTTATCCAAATGTAACCCTTCTCCTTAATGCACATAGCTGTCCCCACTGCTGGGCTCGGGTCTCCTCTCACAGTGAGGTACAAGCCGTAGCCCACTACAATATTTGCCAGACATTCGGTTATTCTTCCCCACTCTCACCCCCTAAAACGACTCAACCGATTCTCATCAAACATGTTTTAGAACATTCGCAGATAAGTTGCCTTTAATCCAAAAAAACTAACTTAAAATCGCCTCATCCATTAGGGAGCTACGTTGCCACAGACAGACAGACACACCCATAGACACGTCAAACTTATTATAACACTAGCTTCCGCCCGCTTCGCCCGCGTGGAATTCAGTTATATCGCGCGACTTTTTCGCGATAAAAAGTATCCTATATCCTTTCCCAAGTTCAGTTCTATCTTCATACCGAATTTCATCAAAATCGGTTCACTGGTTGAGGCGTGAAAGCGTAGCCGACAGACAGAGTTACTTTCGCATTTACAATACTAATATTAGTTGGGATAACACTACTGTTTTTACGTCGTCGCTCGGGGGTTAAAAACAGTGCGTCGTCGCCGCGATCATTGTTCGCTGGCTGTTGGACAAGGGGTTTAAAGGCAGCCTAAGGTCAAATACTGCGGCCATTGCCTCCTAATGACGTCACAGTTACTCTCGCTTCCGAAGCAACCGGGTTACCGTGTCACTTTCTTCGTTTGACAGTAGCTACTACGATTATTCTCCAATCGTTTTATACTTCGCAGCTTTAAGTATATGTTAATTGATAGTCGGAGCTTTCAATGGTTTTATTATTATTTAATTAGCAATCGACCGCGACTCCGCGCGCGTAATTTTGCCGTTTTCGCAATATTTTTTATTGCTGCTTATCTTATTCCTATTTATCTTAGCGTGATGTTATATAGCCTAACACATCACAACAGTTTTAGTACGTTTATTAAAGTAAAAAAAAACTATCCTGGATATTCAAGCTTTACAGTTAGCGATTAATTAATTCCCAAATCCGTGTCGGTGAACAGTGTATGTGTGCGTTGTTCGAGCGCTCACTATGGAGTTTAACTACTGATAGTCTCTCTATATTTTGTACCTAGACGGTGACTATACTGTGGCACCTTTACAGGGTGTGGCTCAATCGATACTGCGAAGTCTGCGCCACACCTACTCGTATTTTAAAAGCAAATAAACTTTAAAGTCTACATTTTCAGACACCACCCATCAGAGGTTAATGACCCCGCGAAATAGAGATAGTATATGCGTTTAGGGTGACAAGTTTTATGTTAATTTATTTGTTAGTTTCTGCAAACGAATGTTGCTAATTATCTCCGAAACTATTGGTCCGATTTCGATACTGTTTTCTGTCAAAGATAGGTGATCCACTGACCATTGTTCCTTAATAAGTATGTTAGTGGTAATAAGTGGAGTAGCGCAAGTTAGGGGAGGCCTAAGTCCAGCAGTGGACATCGAAAGGCTGATGGATGGATGGATGGAAGTGGAAAAAAAAGATTTCCATTAATTTCTAAACTGGTTGAAGCGATTCAGCCCGGATTTTCTGTAAAGAGTTGATGGTAGATCAACAAATGTACCTACTTGGATTTAAAAAAATTGTCACGGGTTTTGCAAAAGTTAAAATTTTGCCTATATGTATAATTAAGCAAAAGTTTCTTTATATAACCTTTATCCACAACATAAATAGGAAATATCTGACATCATTCGTAACTTCCTTCATACGAATCAACGTCAACATCGTTACAAGTTAACCGCAAAACGATCGTAAATTTTCTCTATGCGTTTATGAGATGGTAAAAGTTAGGTAGGTATAATAAAACGTAAGAGTTTCTTCCGTAATCATTTTGTTCGGTAAGTATTTTAAATTAATGTGTTTATTGCTGATGCAAAACAAAATATCTGATTACTCAAATGATTTCATATTAAAAACTATTATAGTCTATGTTACTCCCACAGAGGATCTTAAACCAATGAACACGAAAACATACATTATGACAAGCATAAACGGGGGTAGCAAATGCTACCTTATATTGAAAAATCCTCTTCTCCAAGGGATATTGGAAGTGACATTAAATATATGTTTATTAATACGGCACCTTCAACTCCAAAAAAAAAGTTTTTAGCAATATAACATTTTTGTTTTTCTATTCATTATTACTTTTTCTACGATAGTTGATCGCTCTCCTAGGTCAGTATTTAGCTCAGTGTGCACGAATGTAAATTAGATAGATAGATAGATACATAACGTCATACTTTCAGTCGACTGCAATCGGGTCTGATTCAATGCATCAGCAACTTAAAGCCACTACGCGTTAAACACGTTTGGTGACTACGACGAATCAAAATAAACTTTCTTCATAAGTGCATTGTCAAATTTCTCTCTCGACGTAACCAAGCCGGCTTGTTACAATTGCCAAATTAGTCGCTCAGATCTGAGATTTTAACTCACATTGGCTTTTATTCACGTGCTCCGGTTTTGCAAGGATGCAATTTTAGAAAAAAAAAACAATCTAAAAGGCACTACCTACATACCTATTTACCATCTAGGAATACATTACTACTTTCTATCTTATCTTTGTGAAATGCTGACTTATTAAATCAAATTAAAGTTTGGTGGATTGTTGAATAAAATATAAAAAAATTGTATTATGTTTTCCCTATCTTCTCCTTCATACTAAAGCACCTTTACGAAACGGGGGTAGATTAAAAAAAGTACGTGCTTAAGCGTATCATTTATAACGAATGTCAATAATAAATGATTTTGAACTTTGAATTGTTTAAGTCTCGAAGTAGGTAGGTACCTACCTAATAATATAACATTCTAATGGTAAAATAAGAAAATATATAAATGAGTAGTTTCTTAGATTACCTCTTACATAGGTGCATACTCCGAAACGCTACCTCTATAACTGTAATACTTAAAAATTTTTTTTTTTTGCAGATTGGTCTATTATCCACCAAAAGTTAGGCTATTAGCGCTCGTTTCGAATGAATCACTTCAGTACACTTAACTCTTTCTTGAACGAATGCAAATCTTAGATCGGAACTCTTGCGACATAAACTACGAGTCATACAATTCTTAAAAATGAAAGTAAAATTAACGTTGGCAAAGATTAAAATGTAATAAAATTGTGATTGAATAAATTATTTCGTCACAGTTGAATAGATTGGTAAGTGGGCGTGGTGTGCCGGTTAATAGTCGTATTTTTAGTTTTTTTTTTTTAATATTTCAAAATTGAACTATTATTTAATGTCAAAAATTTTAAGTCCACCAAAAAATATATAGACGTTAAAATAACAAATGACAATGTTTACGACAAACGTTGACTACGTATGTATGTAGATCGTAAAAAAAAACTTCACTTTTTTGTTCTGAACACTAAGTCTATTTATTTTTGGCCTGAGTTTAAGTCTTCGTTGTGAGTACCTAATACGAATATTGGATTACATGTTTTAGTATATAAACGCTAACACACTCATACCCCAGCAGTAGGATTCCCTGTGTCGCGGATAGCATGGACAATAGTAATAACACATCACTAACACCCATGACCCGCGAACAAACATTTACCTGTCACATAAATATTTGCCCCGGCCGGGAATCGAACCCGGGACCTCTGGCTTCGCAGGCAGGGTCACTACCAACTAGGTTACGGGGTCGTCAAATCCACATCTTTACCATTTCTATTTGCCTCTGTGTCTGTAATTTTGAAGTTAGATTAATTTTGTTATAACCACTCTATTATTTTTTTAACCTTGTAAAAATGGCGTGTGGACTTGACCCAACAATCTTCTTATTATAGACACGAGTCATCAACTTAACTTGTTTATTATAATAGACCAGACAGACGTTCTTCTGTCACATAAAGTTAAATCGTTCCTTTTTGCCACATCAGGTACTGCGAACCTTAAATTTCTATTAACTTTTAGTAAATGCTGATGAGCAACTCGGACAACTATCGGACAACTTTTGCTATGACGGCGTTTTAATAACTCTAATAGTTTGTCTGGTCCCTTGAAGTATTAATTTCGATGAAGAAATCCCCGTAATATCGTGTAAATAATAGCGAAACAGTAGATTGGATAGAATGTCGCTGCAACTCACATGTGTGTCAATGTTATTTCACTGTTGCACACCTACCTACCTCACAGTTAAGGTTGTAGCACTGTTACTTACTAATTACTACTTACTAATAGTAGTATTACTATGACATAATATTAAGAAGTAAAAAAAAACACACCTTTCATTATCAAACGAAGCTAAGAACACTCGATAAAGTCATCAGTCATCAATATTCTTTTTGAGTGGGCTCTTTTATTTACAGACCCCACTAGAGTATGTTTGCAAACTTTCACACATAAATATTATTATCTATTATTAATAGAAAAGCAAAAAATATGGTGACTAAAATTTAGTAGGGTATAAATATAGCCTAACTTTCATATAATATTATAGTGACGAATCTAATGACACCGTGATTGAAATCCATCAAGCGGTGGGACTGCAGAGCGTTCCAAAGAAATGGACATACATAATACATACATAAGCTCAATAAACATTGCCCTCCTTTTGACACAGTCGGTTAACAAAAGGAATAATAATAATATGCGTTTATTAAATGTTATCGTATACATGTCTTCATTACGAATGCAAAGACATTGATAAACATACTTGAAAGTACCGACAGAATGAATTATCGGCTCCCACACAATACGGAATTTAATTCTCTGTCAGCTTGTGTGGAATTTCGCGTCATTTTTCAACATCACTTCCCCTTTATGCTGATTTACAATTGCAGTATTCAATACTATATTTTTATCACTTCCAAATTCTTGCTTCAAACATAAGATGTGATATAAATATGTTTAATATAGAAAATAACACAGTATCAATTTTTGTCGTAATAATGTTGTGTTAATTATCCCCTAGATGGCACTACGACTAGGTTCCTTTCCTAATAGGTATCGCTGTGACGTAATCCAATATTATTAACGATTCTAATCCAGAATTAATTTTGGTCGAATTTCCGCCAAAAGTATTCATGATTTTTATTCGTGGTCAAGAATTTGTTAACAGTATAACAAAATATATGTGGTTTAACTGTTTCACATCAGTTACTTCCTTACAGTTAGTCATTAAAGTAATTATTTATTAGGGTTCCGAAATACGGAAATAATCCAGTAATTATCATTTTCGGGATGTTTTTACTAATCCTCAGCAACTGTAGTAACTTTAACCGTGTTTTATTTTTACATAAAACCAAGGAATGTGTTCGGAAAAAGTATTTTTTTCTTCTTCTAATTATTCCTAAAAGGTTTTGATGACGTCTTTGAAAACTAATATCTGAAATCGTCGCTCACTATTTGTTTTTATGTTTAGTGACTTCATTGTTGATTAGTTCCAATCCGGGACAAGATATTTCCGGGACAGTCCCAGATTTCCCAATCATCTGGTAACCTTAGTTGTTACTATAACCACCATAATTTAAATATTATACTGGTATTAAACAAGTCTTGTTTATCAAAACAATAAAGTTTTCACAATAACTTTCACGATGTCATAACTCGTAATAGTAACATGCCAATCTCATAAAAACAGGGAAAGTGTGTAATTGCTATTGAAGGCCGCCTCTGAGTGTCATTTCGACACGCCCATCACGCCCATACTTTATGAAATTGAATTCAATTCCTTATTTGCATGTACCTTTAGTAAATGCTCATCATATTGGACTACTTTTGATTTGTAGGCATTTCAATAACTCTGATACAGTGGTTGCTAACCTTTTCAATATCGTTAAACCTGTGAGCAAAACTGATTTTACCCCGTCTTTAAAATGTTATTAATAGAAACAATACAAGTAACTTTTTTCTGTATTTTATATCCTCACAATTAGGTCCATCATTACCCCCGTAAAATAGCTGATTTACCCCTGCGGGAGTAATTAGTGTCTAATACGCACATAAACCTTTTTAGGTGTGTGCAGTGGGGGTTTGAACCTAAGAACTTCCGTTCGAGAGACCAACGTTCAAACTATTAGGCTATCACTGCTATTAAATGAATTTTTATACGCCTATACATTTATTTGTGTTATATGTTCCCATAGCAAATTTTTTAGGATTGTCTACTTAAAACTTGGCACCTATTATAGATTCGAATTCTTTTTCCGGCAAAGTTGATACCGACGCAAATTCATAATATTGAACTTGGCTCTCATTTCACATTTATTTTTTGATGGGATTATTTATTACTAAAATGAAAATATATTTCTTGTTCTTGGCATTCTAATCGAACCTAATTTTATCTTTTAGAGAAAAACCCTACTAATATTATAATTGATAGTAAAGTTTGTGAAGATATTTGTAAGTCCTTCACGCTCTAACCGTTGAACGGATTAAGCTGAAACTTGGCACACAGGTAGTTTACATCTGGGAATAGGACATAGGATAGATTTCATCCCGATTAAAAATTCCGTTGGTATAAATCCTATATTTTTCAAACTACTTTTCTGCGGGCGAAACCGCGGGTGTCGTCTAGTTAATAATATTTTTGTCTACCTATTCGTTGGTATCTAGTTTGTTTGTGCAGGTATAATAAACAGTCGCCTTTTTCTAACAGATTGAAGATCAAAATAACTTATTTTTAGCTCATCCTGTAGTCTAAACAAAAATGTTATCTTTCTCTGCCTCGACGTTGACTCAGAGAAAATATTTTGTGCTCAGAGCGACATGTGAGATTGACATATTATGCGTCAAAAAATTCCTAGATAACAAATCGCTCTGGTGTAAACATACTTTGCTTTTACTTTAGAAATAACCTTAGGGCTTAAAAATTAACAAAAATTGCGTTACGTAATACTTGAACACTCCCTTACTGTGCTCAACAAATAATGGCTTAATCAATTATGTTATATCAAGATGGTAATCTATAAACAAACCTAAGTAGATTCCACGGGGAAGTCAACAGCACTTCTCGACATTAATTGCGTGAATTTTAGTGCAAATTAAAGCACCAATCCCTTAAAACAAGTAGAACGTACGTTTAACTTCTAACATAAAACAAAAGAATTCAACAAGATTTTTGTAGAAGGGGACATTGGATGAAAAATGTTAGTTTGTTACTAGACCTTCACGGTTGGTAGCGGTTACCGTCCTTGTTACTCGAATTGCCTTGTTAAACGACAACTAACTGACTAAATCACTGCCTAAATTATAGCAAGATCCACTAGAACAGTGGTTCTAAACCTTTTCAATATTGTAACCCCTGTTACCTATGAGGAAATCTGTTTTTACCCTATCTATAAAATGTTATCAAAAATCAATATGAGTGAGTTATTTTTGTCTGATTTTTTTTGTGACTTTTGTTACCCCCGTAAAATAGCTGTCAAGCTAATAAATAATAATATTAAATTGTGTATTAAATTAAGAATTTAAACAAACCCTTGGCACATTTTATCATCAAACTAAGCTAAGAACACTCGATAAAGTCATCAATATTCTCTTTCAGTGCGCTTTTTTATTTTGAGACCCCATTAGAGTATCAGACATTTTGTAGTTCTTCCCTACTCTCACGTCTACAACTTTTAAACGGCTCAACCGATTTTCATCCAACATGTCTAATAACACTCTAAGTCACCTTTAATACAAAAAAAAAACTAAATTGAAATCGCTTTATCCGTTCAGGAGCTACGGTGCCACAGACAGAAACACCCACAGGCACGTCAAACTTATAAAACCCCTCTTTTTGCGTTGGGGGTTAATAAGAGTTGATACGGTCACTGATCTGCTCACTTCAATAAACGCCTTGACCGGTACTTCACTGGGTCTTTTCGTACTGAAACCGCATCGCCATAGCATGATAGCGCATCGCGGATCGTGCATAACAGATAAAGGTCGCACATACTGCGACGCAAAATGCTTTGATTCGACTCATTGTGAGGCCAAAAAAAAATCATTAACAGAAAAAAAATTAAAATCCCCACTGCTTAAATGGGGGGTTTAAAAACAACTGACTGTGGAGTCGAATAAAATACTACGACATATCACAAGGAGGAGGGGGGAATAGTAATATATCACGTTTTTTTTTTTGCAAACGCAATATTTATAGCCGTACTTTATAAATATTACAAAAAAAACTTAAGATTATTTGTATGTACTAAAAATACATGTGGTTTTTTTTGAAACCTCACCTTGTATCACCAAGGGAGAGTTCGCAGGAGTTTTACTACTGTTAGTCTCTCTATATTGTGTTTGAGCATTCGCGACTAATGTCTCTGTCGTATACAGGGTGTCCCAAAAAGTAGTGTCAAGCGGGATTTCAGCGAAAGAACATGACTGGGGCTATCCAAATCACCCCCATGTATGTACAGTAATTTTGCATAGTTTTCGAGATATATTTTTTTATGTATAATCTCTTCGAACAAATTGATTTAAAAAAATACAAAAACGTATTAAAACTAAAAAACTACGCAAAATTGCGGTACATATAAGGTAATGATTTGGATAACCCTAGTGATGTTCTCTCTCTGGGTCTCGCTTGACACTACTTTTTGGGACACCCTGTATAAGGCATATGCAATACATCGAACTGGCACGCAATCACTGTCGGAATTTTCACGCGTTATTTGCTCCAAGTTACCCAACAATGCTTGTTGATGATTAATGTTGTGCCTCAACCATTACCGCGAATTAGAGCATCGGTTCTTTCTAAATGCCTGCGCGTGGGTTGATGTATGACGTCTGGGGTATAGCTTTGTTAATTAACATGTTTATTGTTTATTGTTGCGTCTACATCGGAAGAACAAGTAATAAATTCATAAATTTAAATTGGAGTACATACTCAACTAGTAGGTAATCATTAATTAAAAAAGAATGACTGAAAA
>LGAG01001243.1:43385-83723 GCA_001278395.1 Lerema accius
TAACTTTTTAGTTCTTTTTCTTATTAACAAGTAATAAAAGCTTGTTTAAAAAAATATTTTTAAAATTTTTATAGTTCTAATCAATGTTCAATAAAGTCGACTTTTAATTTTCACATTTTCTTTAGTTTAACTTCTGAAGTTTAACTTCTGTATCTATGAAACGGACTGCGGGTTTGCGAAATCACTAAACTAATACTGGAGTAATAATGCACCAGGGAAATAGTTTAAGTGTTATTCTGAGAGGCAACCATTTTACGTCCTTGCATCCGGTTCCTGTTAGACAGACATCAAATAAGACTGCTCTGTTCGTCATTAATAAACAATAGAGCATGAAAGCGACGCTTCCTAGGACTGTTTAATTCCTTTCCGAGTGCCAGGAAATATTATACTTTGTAATCTTGAAGGAACTTCGCTTCGCTTCGGTAGCAAAAAGCTCTGCTGAGCTTTAATGAGGACTCGACACTTAGTAAGGTCGTGAAAGATATATATATCGATAGTACATTTTGACGTAAATACATCTTTAAGTTTGCTACCATACGGGGCCTAAAAACTTAATGAAAACAAAATCAGGGGATAAAGTTTGGCGTCGCAGTTTCGAATCTATCGTCTGCATCCAAAATTAAATTATACCACTAGATAGCTAAAGGATGAGAGAATTTATTATAATAAGCGAGAACATAAACGTATTCATGTATGTATGTATGTATCAACGCCGTGTCCATTTCACACCAATACCCTATTTTTATAGACTTACGACTTAAACAAAAATATTCATATGATATAATTGTAAATAGTAAATACCTACAAATGTTTGACAAGAAAATGTGTGATTTCCGTTATAAGGTTTTCATAAAATTGCAGACTACATAAACTTTATATTTATAGAGTGTTCGGTAGTTACATTATGGACCAATGTTACCAAATGTTACATCAATAGATGTTGCCGAGTTAAGTAAATGTGTTGCAAATTGGATACAGTTGATTATATTGTGGTAACAATCGACTGTTTGTAATTGTTATCTTTTTATTTCTTTATCTTTATATTAGAAGGCCGGGCATACGTTGTTCTGACACATAATTTTCTTTTTTTTTAATGGTTTTAAGATGGCAAACGAGCTGACAGTGCCACCAACCCCTGCCGCCCATGGACATTGTAACAAACTTAAGTAGGACTAGGGAGGACTGTTAGTTGGTTAGTTTAGTAAGTCTTGTTAGTAATAGATGATAATGAGAATATTAGTTGTTGTTAATTCTCTCCTGATTTTAAATTTTCGTACACTTAAAGTAATCGCTCATCACAATGGAATTTTTTTTGACGACGTTTCAATATTTCTAGTGGTTTATAGCTGGAACAAAATCGGTCCGATCCTTTAGAAGTTCAGTGACAAATACACGTACGCTAAGATAAAATTGTTTATGTATAAAACTATAAAAAATTGATAAAAAAGGAAACAATAAAAAAAAATTCTAAAATATTTTCGTATTGCACAATGTTACATCAAAAAAAAAATAGTAAGGACATCTGTCATAGACGCGATAGTGTGCGATATGTCACTGTTCTCGCTTATTGTAATTAATTCTTTAGCTATCCAGTGGTATATTTAATTTTCAATGTAGACGATAGATTCGGAACTATAACGCCAAACTGTATCCCCCGATTTTGTTATCATTAGGTTATTAGGATTGGCCCCGTATGGTAGCAAATTTAAAGACATAATCAAGATAAAACGTACTAAGTAGTTAAAAGAACATTCCACACGATTTCAATTTTAAAACTACGAGTACTATGGAAACACGATGATTCGTTTTGAATATAAAGACTGTTTTGAAATGCTAACGCTTTTCTCACGGGGACTGGACAGTGCATAGTCATTATTCACTTAATATAGGATGTTTGCATTTTACATTATAAATAATGGTGTTGAATGGTGTGATTCGTGTAGATAGGTATTTAAATACCTACTGCACTTTATTCGTCCGGCTTTTTTTCCTCCCGGCCGACACTAGCTTACTTAGGCTTAAGTACAATGTATTTGTTTTATAAAGCCGATGATATTGTAGGTATCGTCTAACGAGACTTTACGAACTTTTTAATCTAATGATGTAATTTTTTTTTTTATCTCCTTATTTTTTATTTTATTATTTGTATTATAAATTTTTGACATTCGTTAAGTGAGCTATTAGTTCCTAAGACGAAATAAATGTTTTGAATTTGTTAACTCGTGGTTATGTAAGACAGTTGCAAGTTTTATTTCTCGAATCTGAAGTGTGATGGTTTAAGAGCGTATATATGTATGTATGTATGTCAATTTCTTTGGTGTGCTCTACAGCCTTTGCTAGACGGATTGAAACGTCTGAAGTATCATTGGATTTGTCTTAATTGTGGGAGATACACAGGCATTATATTTTTTATGTTTCCCCCTCAAATGTGAGAGGCTTCTAAAACTCTAGTCTTCTTTTTATTTTTGCTATACTACTATACCTCGTTTTTTTCGTAAACAATCTCAAGATTTATTTATTTCATTTATAAAAAAAATATTTAGAAGTATACAGAAATTAATTTTAACAATAAATTATTGTTTATTCTTTAATTTTTTTTTATTTGTGTCTGTCTTATTTTTAAATTGATAATTACAATAAAAAGACACTGTAGTTAGATTGTTTACTTTTTACTTTACTGGTTACGTTTACGTTTACTTTTTAAATCACGACGAAAAAAACGAGGTATAGGTAAGATAGATAAGTAATCGGAATTTAAATTTTAAAGTTACATAGTATTTAAATAGTATAACAATTCGTTGCTATCTTCAGTCAGGCATACCAACATACATCTTTGTATGTGCAACTATCTGTATACTCCGTTCATGCGTAACTTCCTGAATTCCAACTGAACATCACGCATGCGCAGATACGACTCGAGGCTAAGTATAACTACGTATCGATTTAAATACAATATCTTTTTATGGTATTAAGATAGCTAACGAGCTGACAGTGCCACCAACCCCTGCCGCCCATGGACATCGTAACTAACTTCGAGTAGGACTAAGGGGGGACTGTTAGGTAGATAGATATATAAATAGATAGATAGATTAATTATGCTTTATTGTGCCAATAAAATTTACCTACAAACAGAGAGCATTATTGTAAACAGCACAATAACTAAATAAGGTCGGTATTAGGTAGTTAGAGGTTTATCTATTTTAACTATACAAAAGTTTAACTACATATTGTAAACATCAAAATATTGTATAATCAATTCAATTTCAAATTTCAGCATCTTTAGGAATCGAACCCCGCACCCATTAAACACCGACCTAGTTTAATAACCACTGCGCTATACGGGTCGTTAAATAAAATGAGGATATTAACATTTATAGGTCCAATAAACCCCACTGTAATATTACCGACTTTTATATATGTAATTCAATTTGGATGACAATGTACTTGAATGTTTTATTGCTAATAGTAATTAAGGTCACCTACCTAGACACCTGTCATAGTACGAAAATAGGTTCGAAAACAAAAAATAAAGGTGTGTTCATTGGTATTAAAACTTGCTTCTGTAGTATGTTAAGGTGTGTCCGCAGTCTATATTACTTACTTTGTAACGTAAAAGTAACTATGACCGGTCGAAAGGTTCTGGGTTCGATTCTCAGTGAATGAATCGATTTTTTGACCAAGTTACAAAAATTCATTATCATTGGTGATGTCGCTGTCTCAAACCCTATGATGTATACAAACATACATACATACAAGGACTACTTGTATTATAGGAGGCTCTAGAGCCGCATGTGGCTCTTTGGCTCTTTAAATACGGCTCTGGCAGAAATATTCACGGAGGGCGCAATAATATTTTCATTACAAAAAATGTATCAAATTTAGTTTTATTTAGTGTAGGTACCTACTGCTTAGTGTAATACAATTTACTAAACAAACAAATTGAGCTCGCATTTTTTTAAATTGTTTTAACGTTCATATTTGGCTTTTTGGCTAATAAGTTTGCCAACTGGTACAACTTATATCTCAAAATAACCATTGTTTTGCATATAAATACGTGTCACTTTACATAACTCATAGATCTGTGCATTTGATGTATTTGTTTGGTATTCTGTTTGCCCTCTCATCGTAGTGTTCGATTGAAATTCAATTGGATTCAAGCACAACATTGCACTGACATTGACAACAGAGCTATTGACTAACGTGTATTGGTTAAAAGGTAATGTACTGGACGGAAACCTACACGTTAATGGACGTATCTGTATCCGTTAAAAGCAGAAAATGGAGCCTATTCCTTTAATTTTGTATACTTATGCACACCGGAAAAATAATACATAGACAGTTTAAAAAGATAATTAGCTACATGGGAATTACTTATTTTGAATCGTTCTTCCAGTAGCCCCGCAAAAGGAGAAGAATTTATTTGAGAAACAAACATAATGCGCATGTGAAATACCTTGAAAAAAGAGTAAAGTAAATGCCCATCATATTGGACAATTTTTGCTATGAACATTTCAATAACTAATAGTTTGGCTGGTCCATTAGAGCAAAATCTACTGGGTCCAACTGTGATCCTAAGCCAAATTCCGTTCCACAAAAATAAACCATAAATTTTAAATGAAAATCATCTCGGTCGTTTAGGAGTCAAGCTTTCTGTTACTAAAGTGTCATTTCAAATTATGTGTTTAATTTCGTAGACAACTTTGTATTTATTCGTATAGTAAACACATCTACTGCACATGTAATGAAGTTTCGCTACAAACAACATATTCAAAAATAACTAATTAACAAATAACTGAAATACTTAATTCCTCATCCGATCGATGTATAATTCACGATATAGTCGGCATATGGCCAGTGGCAATTACCGATGCCCGTTTAGGCGAACCATCCGCGTCGGATCTAAAAATATTTCGCAGCTTTCAACCAACACGGATGGCAATGCCATCGTGCGATTAAAAAATACCTTTTGATACCAACCGGTTCAACGGCATTCGTTGACATTTACATTTGTTAAACTGGACTTGATCAGTTCTATTTGTGAGCAAAGAAAGTTTATAACCATGTGATGTTGGAAAGAAAATACTAGTTAAGTAGGTTAGGCACAGACAAAAAAATTAAGTCATTTTTTTCTTTTTGTTTACGATTTGACGTATGTCAGAGTGCACGGCCTGTCCAGCAATGTACCGAGAAACGTTATCATTTGATATGTACGCTATGTTTTTTCTTCTACGCTCATTTGTTCCGAAGTCTCAGTCTATATATTTTTTCGTCAAGTAATCATTCCTAAATTTTCTGTGAATCTCTGTAACATAAATTGTAAAAAAAAATCTATGGGCACTTAATAGCAAACGTAGAAACTACGAGTATTACTATTGTAGAATAATGTACTTTAAATCTGAGAGGATTAAAACTAGAAAAAAAATCACAATGAACAAAAGAGATTTTCCTGAGGAAAGTAGCTTAAAAACTACATTAGATTATCTAAAATATGAACCTTCGCATCAGGAATCAGATTCTGAATTCTATGTGCCTGGCGCAGACGTCAGAAATTTATCAGATTCTGAATTAACACTGACAGTAGGGGAGAGCGGGGTAGAAACAGCCAGTAAGTTGTGTCGACGCAAACATTTCCATGACAGAAAAAGACTTACCCCTGGCCCTTTCAACCCCGCTCTCCCATTTGTCAATTCAGAATCTGAAAAATTCCGGACTTTTGCGACCTAAGGTAATGAAGAAACTAAAGAGTAATAATTTCATAGTAGCACTAGATACATATAAGTATGTGTAAATGTATCCTTATTCACTGCGAACATGATATAAAGAACTAGATACAGTGAAATCAATATGGCACGACGGTATTGTAACAGATCTGTATTCTATACATCCTCTCAGCTACGCCAAAACTGGTTGTATTGAACACCGAAATACAACACTACTCACCGAATATCAAATGTTGTAAAATGCGGATTGGATTTAAGGTAAAACAGACCCATTCAGTGAGCAAGAGGAATCTAAATTGTGAACGGGTGAACTACAGGTTGGGTTACAGTTTTGCCATACAGGTGCAATAGGATATCGAAAATCCATCTCAATCTAGAATTAGAGTAAGTTGTCGAGATAAATGTAAAGTCAGTTGCTAGCCAAAAACTAAGCTGTGTTGAAACGGATCTAGGATAGCTAAGTTATGCAATTTCAAGATACGTTTCGTAGTTCACTTACTAGTTCATACGTATCATCTCTAAATGCTAGGCTTCTTAAAATGCCACCTGGTTGCAAAATGCAAAAGTTAATAGCTTAGTTTAGTTGGCTTTTAGCATCCAGTTATATTTTTAAGTTACCTAGTCATATGGTTCGTGATCACCACATAAATATTAACCAGGTATTAGTTTTAGCTATAGGATTATTTGCTAAGCTAAGCTCAGCTATCTTAGCTTAGCTCGCTCTACGACTCTCGTTCGCCTGGGCGAGACATTCACCCACGCGGTTTATTGATTAAAGTAACTGACGGAATGACTCATGGAATGGAAATCAATCACTCGGATTTCAACATGTGAAGTGTCATTGGAGTCGTCTCCATCGTGGGAGTGACTTAAGCTATATAATTTTCTTTTATATTAGCATCCCCACTCGAGGTTATCTTTTATAACTATTTAAACTTCTCTTTTTATCTTATTTGGAAGAAATGTGTGAAAAAAATATGCTGCGACATCTTTGTTTTGATTAAAAATTACGTTGTTATTTGTTGTTTTTAAAACTGTTGTTAAAATTTAAACAATTAGGACTGATTGTATTTTTATATCTTAATTGTTATTGTCAAGCAAATTACCTCCGTCATTCTAAAGTCTATTTTGAATTCCACTAATTACTTTATTATCTACTGACTACAACTAATCTATGTAGTGTTGAAGTTAAATTAATGTAATGAATTAATTCACATCGTTCTTAACGTTACATTTAACAACTGAAGCGGATTCTGTTAGAAGAAAGCTGAGGAATTTAAAAATTCAGCGATTGTTGCAAGCGGTATGGTATCGCACAATTCTTTGTGCATCGTTTTACATATATAGTGATGTATTATGCTAAACGGCGTCACCTTCAAGATTTACAACATCTAAGTTGTAGCTATCTCATTTGAAATTCTTATTATCATTTTTGTTTTTCAAAATTATTGCAACGTCAGTATACATTTTGACTTTAAAAATATAAACATTTTTTTTTTATTTAGGATGGATTGATTGAACTATTATGAATTAAGTTTATTCTAAGTTTCATAACAATCTTAAGTATACTACGTTACTAATATACTACGTTATTTAGCGAAAACAAAATAGACTTCGAGGAGACATCATTAAGTAAACATACGACTACGTAGTCTTAAATTTCTAATTGTCCTTGTTTCAAAGTTAATTGCCACAAGATTTTGTGTTAACGACTCTTAATTGCCTATCATAAAAGTGACTTTATACTTTGAGATTATATGTTGTTGTATACTAAATTTTAGTACGATGAGGTAATTGTGTCTAGTCCTTTATTTCGTCTCTTAGCAAATCTGTTTTAATCCTGATATTCCTGATAGTATCACTCATGATGTAAAGAGTTTTTCATCATCATGTGTTTTGTCTCCTTGATTGTCGATATCGAACGTAGTATCACTTAAACATTCTTCAGTTATTGTTAAATTTACTTGTCTATATTGTTATTGCTTCATTGTGATGTATTTACTTGTGAAATATTTAATAAGTTATGTTGAATCAGCTGGATAATGAATGACGTCAGTAAGTTTATTTTACCAGTTGTCGATTCAAACTTATAGTCAATTAACATCCTGTTATCGGTCATAGAGAAATCTTTATTTATAGACACTTGACGCTCATAACGGTGTACGTGCTTATCTATTCTGCAATTTGTACTAAGGGTAATAAACTCATGCATGTGCTAAGTTATGTACTGATTGTACATAAGGGCACGTCTAGTCTTCGCGAATCGTGACGCGCGCCGGCCTTGGCGGTCGGCTGACGTTCGGGAAACCTCGGACCCTCTCGCACGATTCGTCTATCTCTCTCGCACCTTGTAATTGTACTGTTCGACCTGTCTCGAATTTCCACACGCAATGTTCCAAGGAAACTGACTCAGCTGTGTGCTACTACTGTTAAACTCACCGCGATATTGCGCTTTATTTACCATTTACAAACGGTGCATTTCCTGCTGTAATCTTTCAATTGAGTTGTGTGCTTACCGCTCGGATACGTCATGCTAGTTCTTTCTCTTTTTTGTCAGTCTCGCACAGCTGCCTCCGGTCCGGGGCCGTCAGTACGTTGAGAACATTCGTTGTAGACGGTCGTTCGCGTCGCGTTGACAGCAGGATCCGCTGTCAAATTATGTCGAGTCGTATACGAATTGTTAATTGCTACGTTGTGGTTCGGTTTTGCGTTAAATCTGAATATTACTAGTGTAGTGTTAAGCATAATTTGAATACGGACAATCCGATCGCTTTCCCCGTTTTAATTCGATTCGCTCATTTACGCGACGTCGGCTATTGTTTCCAAAACATTGAAAGTTTTGCCACGATCAGAGGAAACGGTGCGACATAATCGACGTGGTGGAACAGGGAGCGGTAACAATAAGCGAATTGCTAGTGAGTGGTTGTGTTACGGCCCAGTGATTCGGGCTTCGTGTGTCCCCTGTGTTGGATTGCCGTTTACGGTATCATTGGAGATAGGTCGGTGACTGATGGGAATATTTGTGGTCGGGGTGATCCGATCGGGCCGTCATGCGCCCCATGCAGAACCTCGTGGTTGCGACTAGCGTCCCCGGACTCCGGCAACACGGCGTCAACAGACACAACAACGGTACTTACACGACAGGTTTGCTTTGTAGTTTTTGCAGAATCCTCAGCCTCATCTAAATTCTGTGCATCTTATGGCCAAAGGTTACTGTTAGAAACGTTTCAGGCGCTTGTGTCAATGTATCAATTCTAAATATTGATGCTAAAAATTCTGCTGACGTAGGGTTTTAGTATCGAAGTGATAATTTGGCTACGTAAAGATTGCCGCATATTTCAGTTTATCTATATCAATTAGTAAACGAAAAGCGACGCATAGGCGTAAATAAACTCACTCCTTTTGATATAGATAACGTATTTTGCGATCATATTCGAGTCAAACACTTATACTTTTCCTTTTCCTACTGAGTAGTTATTAGTCATGTTTGAATAGTCAATGGTTGTATCCGGGGTGTGTAGTAATGTAAATGTTCTGGAAACAATAAAATTGATGGGCGAGGTTAATACAATAACCGTTGTACTTGGTTTTATGAATAACATTCAAGGTTAGAAAACGTACGTGCCTGTATCATTCGGTTTATTGGTATTGATTGAATATCTTTTATTATATTCTACTTGTACTATTGCTTCTAAAGAACCTTTAGTGTCTTTTGATTCACTTTAATCATCTTCTTAACATATACACTCCTTTAGTTCTTACGTGTGTTTGTTACTGAATTCCTCCTAAACGGCTGGACCGTATTTATAAGAGAATTCAAGATGTGCTTAAAGGGACCAAGTAAGGTTTAGTAACTCAATTAGACCAGGTGGGGTGTTGTTGTCGAGATATTTTAAGAGACTAGTCAATCTAATAGAATTTACTGAAGGTACATGACCATTGAAGATAGGTAGTAAATGATCTGGAAAACTAAATTACAAAAGATCGACTCAGAAAAAAATAAAGTATGTTCCAGAACAACGTCTGCCCGGTTTTCTAGCTCTCTATATAATCTAAGATTACGTATTTCATGGTAGATTAAAAAGAATGCGTACTTAAATGTATCAGTTGATTTACTTACATGAATAAGTAATTTCGAATTTATATTGATTATGTTTACTTATTATTAGCCTCTTTCGTACACATTATTGACGTAATATTCCTCGTCAATTGTATGTAAATATAGTACTTTCAAGTCTTATATCTATTTACCCAAAAAGTAAAGACGTAATTGAAAACTTTAACTACCTATCTACGTAAATATTACGTTTACGTTTTCTTATACGTGAAACTGACGATTATTCTTCACGGAAAGCCTGCAATACACATACTTTGCAGGATTAACTAATTAGCGTTTGTAATATTTATTTGTATCTTATCTGATAAGCAAATTAATGTATAAATAAAGCGTTGATAAAATAAAATTAAAATTTTTGGTGTGGAATATGACCAAGATAAGTTTTCTCTTTGTGTAAAACATATATTTCTCTCATAGCATAGAAGTTATACACATCTATAATGATTGTATATTTATGTTTTGTTACGCTTTATAGAAAGGCTCATATATATGAATAATTTGCCTCATATTTGATTGACTATACCTTGCAGAGGGCGTAACCAATTAGTTTTTCTTCTTTTAGTTGCTTTAAGACATGATTTAAAAGAAAATCTGAAAATGAACCACTAGAACCCAGAAAATGTTTGACGGTATTTTTGAATAGAAATTACTTCTCGTCTGCTAAGTTTGCTTATTTATAAATAGAAAGTCTTTATAGAAGTAACTAAATTCAAATTCACTTGGCTATATTGAATTGAATTTTCTATTTTCATAGTAAATGGCCTCAGGACAGAACATAGAAAGTGTTTGTACTTGTTTGAGAGCATTCTCGCTTAGTTTGTAAACTTGAAGGCTGCTAACCTGTAGTCGTTTACCAGCCGGGGGCTATGTAGCGACTTCTGTAGTGATTTCATACTAGACGGCTAGCTGTGTGGTCAAAATTCGACCATTACTCATGTCTGTCTATCTCAACGGAAATACATAATTTGTGAAAATTTCAGCTTTCTAGCTATCACGGTTTGTGAGATGCAGCCTGCTGACAGACAGACAGACAACGGAGGATAGTAGTATTAATAGGGTTCTATTTTAACCTTTTAGGTACGGAACCCTAAAAATGAACTGCAAGTACCCATCACCTATTAGTATATAGATACGGGTGTGAGACAAATGGTGTATGGTAGTGTGTTCTCGAGGCGATCTTTATAACTGATCGTGGAAGGTGCGAGTAAAGTGTACCGGTTCCCGTTTATCCAGGTTTTTTAACACATCAACAGGTCTCTTGTTGTCGAGAGATCCCTTCAAGTAAGAGGACTAATATAAACTAAAGAACAGATTAGTAAAATCGGTAAAGGTTGTGATTAGGTTAGGAATCTCTGGCTATATAGCTTATGTATACATAAGTCGTATTATATACAAGTAAGAAACTTAAATTTTTATTAGTAGTTATTAATTTTCGACTATAGATTGGAAATTATAAAATTTGCCAATACCGGAAACTTTGAACCTGATTCGGACAGACTTGGAAATATTTAGGACCGATGACAATGCAATAATTTGAAATATAGACAAGATAGAAAACAAATAAAATTATTATTATATGAGAAAAAAAGACGATACAAATGTAAATATTTTTTTTTTACAAAAGTGTGGTTTTTGGTTTTTCTAAATTACCACTATTTTTTTATTTGATCCTTAGATATACCTACCTACATAGAAGGATTGCGAAAATACTAACGCATTACGTTTTTGTATAAATATCCACTTAAAACAGCTTGTTCCAGCTCTATCTAATCTCCACTTATCCGGTTATCTTTTACCACAAAATGTGAATGTTTTTCATTCGGGTCGTACTTTCAATATTACTTTTTCGTATAAAATTACAGTAGGTATAAATAATATCCCTTTAATATTACTTCCTTTTATCGGATTTACACAATCTTGGACCGGACTAGTAATTTGAATGAAGGATTTAAAAAAAAACTTTTCACGGTGTAAATTTGTTTCTCTATTTGTGTTCTCCAGAGGTTCTCAAACTTTAACACCATCCAACTACCTTTTATTTTTAATAACCCCTATTTTTTACCTTTTTTTTTACGTCGTATGTCTTTTTCCTTGCATTTCGCCGAGTCCCTGAAGTTGAGCTTTTTCTGGGCTTCAAATGTGGAATAAAATTTTTGCGGAGCCCTGACTGGTCTACAGAACACAGTTTCAAAATCCCTGGCCTACAGCACTAATGACATAAGGAATCCTACTGTGGGTCTATGAATATGTAATGTTACAAATACACTGTATTATTAGTGGTCTATTTCCATCCCAAACGAAGTTATAAGGCACCAAAATTAGCCTGAAATGCTCCGAGAAAAGAATGGTACGGCTGTGCCCCTTTTTTTGCTCGATTTGGCGGGGCACTACTGTGCGCCCAGATATCAGAAAAGATTAAGATCGAAAATAAGTCAAGTCCAAATTAGTCAAAGCGTGGGCTTACGATTGGTAAATTACCACATTTCCTGTTCCTATAACAAATTTATTATTGAGTGACCATATTTGCTATATAAGTATTATAGATAATCTAGCTTAAGTATTTGTATTTTATAAACCCGATAAAATCATAGGTAGGTATTGTGTTATAAAAGGAATTTCTATAGGATCTGATACGGATAAATTAATAATTGAATCATTATATTGTATTGATGTCAATGTAATAGATTTTTGTATTGTAATGTAATTTAAATTGTACATTTAATTTTCGTTAAATTATTTCTAAGGGTTAGTTTTATGATTAATTAATGGTTAAATTTGCGTCTTATTACCAATACTTGAGGGGTAATTTAACCATTAGAGTCTACTTATTTTTTTAACCACTCGTCGCCTTAACTACGAGTAAAAAACTGACTCTTCCTTCCTTGAAAAAAAAATTTTTTTACCGACTTCCAAGTTTTTTCGAAATTATATACCAAAACGTAACTCGATTACAATGGAAAAAAAATCTAAAGGAATCTACATTATTATAATGGCTACTTGAATCCGACGTATACTGAGAATCATTTCTTCTTAACATCTGTTTAGTGTTGCTGACAGGTGGGCGCCTATCGTAACAAAACAAACTATTTCCGGTGCCCGAGAAAAAACTGAGTAAAGCACCCCACGGGAAGTTTAATATGACTTGTCCTCCTTTTACCAGACTACGGATCAAAAAGGGTAATGTTTTTTGAACGAACGTATGTTTTTTTCTTTGGCACGCTCTAGGGCAGTGGTTCCAAACCTTTTCAAAATTGTTACCCCTGTGATCTAGGAAAACTGATTTTACCCTGTCTTTAACATATTATCAAAACAAACAATACAAGTTACTTTTTTCTATACTTTTTTATTTTACGATCCGTGTAAATATTTTTTTTGTGACCCCCGTAAAATAATTGCTTTACTCCCGCGGGGGTAATTACCCCTATGTTAGGAACCCAAGCTTTAGATACTAAACGGCTTGAAAGATTTCAACATATAGGATATTATTATCATAGATTCATTTCTATTTTGAGAATGACATACAAGCTATTAAAGCTAATAATTTTGTAAAAAAATCCCTCCAATTTTTAGCACTCTTTGCGATGAGTTTTTCTATTAACGATTTCTAGTTTTACTTAACCTTTGGTTTGTTGTACATTAAACGTCATATTTTTTAACTGATACGCTTGTTTTGATGTTAAACGTACATCAGAGATGACCTTGGATCAGTAACGATAACCTCTGAAGGTTACCGAAGCGATGAGTTAACGGTTACTGTTATGATAGTCAATGCATTTTAACGATTAATATAATCTATAAAAGTGGTCGGAAAAGAACGGCACAAGTATCCACGGAAGATGCAGTAATAATTTTATTTAAAAAAACACAAAACTGATTTACTCACAAACTTTCCAAGGAGATGCAAGCACATTGTTCACTTTAAAAATATTTATAAAGTATGAAGTTTGGTTTTATTTAGTGTACTAGTGTATTAAAAGTTTAATAAACAAAAATTTCAGTTCCATTTTTTTATTGTTGTAATGTTCATATTTGGCTATTTGTCTAATAAGTTTGCCGACCAATGATCTATTGACTACTTTAACAGCTGTTTCAGTTATCGAAATATAAATGATAAAATTAAGTGTTGTTATCTAGCAAATGATAATTTTTAAATCAAGTGCAGCTTGTCAAGATTAACGTAATAATTAATCTCGATTAAAAGTTTGATGAACCCTATGGTGCAATGGTTTTAATGGACTGGTTAGGAAGGTATATTACTATATTTACCCACGACAGAACGGAGATGGTATATGCATTTAGGGTGAGAGGTTGTGTGTTTGTTTGTTTGTTTGTTACTTCAGTGTACTGTCATACGATCTATTCCCTGGGTTCCTAACCTGGGGGTTATTACCCTTGCAGGGGTAAATCAACTATTTTATAGGGTAACGAAGGACTGTAAGATTATTAAGATGGTAAAATAAAATAAAAATGCAGAAAAAATATAGTTTGTTTAGACAACATTTAAAGATGGGGTAAAACAGTTTTGCTCATAGGTCACAGGGGTAACGATATTGAATAGGTTAGGAACGACTGATCTATATAGAACTGGCATCCTCATTTCAAACGTTTGTTATTATTGATCAATTTCGAATGTTTTCTCGTGACCTCGACGCTTCGATACGATTCTGTCTCCGTGACGCCGAAATCGAGAGCACAATTCAAGTTTCTCAAATGCTTTTTTGTTAGTTTTTACTCAAACGCGAACCACCTTTTGTAGGTATCGAGTTTTTGTACCTGATCTTGGTGTATTAATGAGATCATGCCTTTAGACTTGTTGGTGCGAACTATATTATTAACTACTCGTAATTTTAGTTGTATAGGTAGGTATAGGCCATGTTGAATTATTCACTAATCACAGTAATTTATACTATGTTTCAAAATTACACTGGAAGATTTCGAAACATTAAAACCAGACTTTGAAATCTAGACGCAAGATTGTAGATTATCTGACAAAGATAAATAATAAAGTTGATACTAAATTCGGTACAAAAACTTGAGTGTTTTGTGTCGAAAAACTCGGTATCAGTCTTGAAAAGAGAATAGATAAAATATAACAAACACCTAATATAGAGGTAACTGAGGCAACTGACGATTACAATGGTAAAACAAACTCGTGACAAGTTATATATAATACAGTAGATATTGTGCAATAGTCAACGGTAACAAGCAAACTGGTAACTAATCATTGGCACGTGGTAGCTAACACTCACCAATCGCGATAAGAGAAACATAAAACGTGATCGATTATTCACAGGATTTCGATGAGCCAATGCTTCAACCTCAGACGTCGAAGACGTTTTTGCAACGTAAAATATTATGCATGTTACGAGGCTTGCAAGATGATGCAAATGTCAGCACTTTAAAGATACTTAGCGAACAATACATTTGAGGCTTTGATGCTAAATAATCCTTTTGCTAATGCGTTTGGTTCTGTGGGTTGAGTTGAGTTGGTGAGTCGCAGGCGGTTTTCGTGAGAGGCGACCTTGTGCAGTTTGACATTGAGCGGTTTGATTTCGAATAATGTTTCGTTGTCAGTATGACTACGACCTCTGCGCCCGCGCAATCGCAGTCCGCGCAGACGTAAGCATATAGATGACTTATGCAATCAACATGTCTACTGATTCCCTAAACGGTAACCGTTTTAAGGATGTCAAGGAAATTCTCTTTACGATTGTCAGTTGAAGTCTGATTATGTGCGGATTGGGCGAATGTTGCTATGTCCAAAAAAGATCGATGCCTTACATCAGGACCCTTATACTGCTAAATTACCTTTAATTACGATTCTAGAGAAAATTGATCTTAAAAGTTTTCTATTCTGTAAAAACATACTTTATCATTATTAGAAAATTTATATTAATGTCACCGTGGTTTTTCCCAAAGCCATAGATGGTATTTCAATGTCCAGAGGTTTTTAACGATCCTGCTGAGACGCAATGGAGACTCGATTTAAAAATTTGTAAATTAAAGAATCAGGGTCCAGAACTGGCTGTTATGTGGCATTGTTAATCTTCTCTCTTTCTTTCATTATATCTCACTTGAGGTGTTCTGTTTTTAAGTTTGTTCAGAACGCGTAACGCGGTTGTAATGTTACAACTGCACTTTCTATCTGTTATCTCGAGATCGCCACTGTTTCGTCTCGGTAGCTGATGCCGACTCGATTAGGACTCGTTGATTAAATGCTGCGAATAATCAGATTAAGTGCCTCGCCCTTAACTCGAGCCCTTTCTAGGTCAGCTGTAAGGTTTGTTATTTCTTCTTTATTTCCTTCATTTCCTTGACGTAAATAAAGAGATTCTTGACGTAGTAAGATAGCAGTAATTCATGTATTATTCCATCATTTAGATTGTGATTGAAATGACAGCTTCTTTAGTCTCTTTACAATTCTATTTAAGTATTTTAAGTGGGTGCCTTCAAGGCTACAGTGAATGGGCTTCTTCTAAGTTAGTTTGCTTTACCATCTAACACTACATCTTCACTTTCTGCATATGGAATCGTAGTCAAGCACTAACTTATCAAACGTTAAAAAGTGTTTAGGAGATACGTAAATATAAATGAGTTATGTCATTGAGTAATTTTGTCCCTATAAATGAGCATTCATAGCCTTATGCTCAAACAAATCAAGAATTCAAGATACAAGATTCTATCACGTCAGCTCCTTGACATTTACAGCCGTACTTAGCTAAATAGACGGAAACGAGTCCGTCAACTCGGTTGTCCGCTAATTATGTCACGATAAACCACCGCTGACTTGACACCGGGACGAAAATAGAAAGTGTCGAATGCCACGAGTTTGTACGCCGTCCTGAATACTCGGAGACAATGCGCTTGATAAATAACCGTGCACTTTTAGGCGGAGCTGATGGCTTTTGTTTAATGCCTGGTTGTTTGGTAGGTTTTTAATTTTTATGGAGATAATAGTGTAATTTTCATTCACATTATTGGTTGCATCGAGAGAGAGAGAGTAGATAAAATACCTGATAAAGATTTTGAGTGGAGTGCTTAAAGACCCCCATTAAAATGTGTGTTATCTTCAAGATTAATTGGAAAGTTAAGACAGTTGTTCACTTGGAATATAAAACTTCGCAAACAGGAGTATTTGGATATGTGTAATTGATAACTGTCGGTATTTATACAACAAAATAGAGACAGTAATCTATTTTGTACCCTGCTTATAAATCATCCTGTATAGCTCTGATCTCCAATTGACTTAGTAATTTAAAGACCAGATTGCGCAGCCTATTAAATTACCTTAATTGGTGATTTTGCCTGTTTATAATGGACGTTCATTTTAAATATTTTATGATGAAATTCTTGCCTATGACAAATATTTAAAATTTAAATTACAGCTAAAGGTATGTTCTTAGTTTTTATCTTGTGTAAGCTGCGAAACAGGAAAGTCTAAAGATCAAGGCATGATTACTATGAGTGTATGAATGATTATAATTTATGTTAACTACATACCGAAAAGGATAAAGTCTACCGTTATAAGTTATACAAGTTTCCTCATGTTTTTCTTCACCGACCTTAGTATTTGTCGGGAAGTTGTCATTTATTTCTTTATGATTTAAGTCATCTGTATTTCCGTGAGCTCCAAGAAGTTCCTCTCCAAAATTTATTGGTTCTTCTATTCTATGGTTCTTTCTTTAGCTTTCTCTTGACTGACAAATGCATTACCTTGGCTAAATAGACTGAAGCTGCCCATTCCCACTGCTTCAAGCTGTTGGTCTATACACAGGCTTAGTGATTCCTTTGACGATGCTTATGTGAATACCACCTATTACTTCATGGCTCGTTTGTTTGTTTATCCAATATTTAATTTTTTCAAATAATATTTTGGATAAAGATCATTTGCAGTCTTAACTCGACCTGGTATGCGTAGTCTTCTTTTTCTTTCTTTTTGGGTAATAGTGTTAAACCAGAAGGTTTAATATTAACTTATAAAAAGTAAAAAGAAGAATGTTAATACACATTTAGAAACAATGTGCAAGTGATCTATTTCTCAAACATACCAACGTCGTTGTCTTCAAGCTATTAATCTGCATTCTCTGACTTTTAGCTTTTGAGTTTCAGTCTAGCAATTTAAGAATAGTTCTAGACTTCAGAGGGTGAATCGGATAGTATTTAAAGTATTCCTTTTGTGTCTAGCTGCGTTGGATGTTCAGCATACTCGCGAGGAATAGGCACTTGTTTTTGATACTATTGAATGTATGGCATTCGAAGTGTCTGAAAATAAATTAGATGTAATCCTAGATTATTATTTGTTCTCTTGTTTTAATTAAAGCTCGGATAGCGCAATGGTTATTATGCCGTGTACAGGGTCTTAGGTTCGATTCCCAGCTAAGCAGTTTCTGGTCTAAGTGTGTGTACGTTGTCAATTTGTGTTGTCCATGGCACTCATAATACACACAGGGAATCCTATTGTAGTGCAATAGATTATTTTTTTACCCAACTGCGCAAGGAGGATTTTGTTTTTCAAGGGGACTTATGTATGTATGTATATTTCTTTCTAAAAAAATTTGAGTAGTCGGGTCTTTTGTCTTTCTTTTAACGATTACTGGTTTTACTAAAATACGCTTACAATAATACAGATATACAAATACATTTCAACTTTTACGCCAAGAAAAAAGTATCACAAAATACCAATTAAAATAGCAACCGTTAGAGCATTTAACTAGTTCTTTAGTAATTACAGTTTAACTGTTAATTACTGACTCTTTAATTTATTTAAACTTCATTAAGCAATTCTAGTTAAAGTGAATTGGTTTGATATTTGGGAACGGCTGAAGAATTGGATTTGAAATCGTAATTATGAGTGTACTAGCAACCGCCCGCGACTCCGTCCGCGTAATTTTGCCGTTTTCGCAATATTTTTTATTCTGTTCCTCTCCTACTCATCTTAGCGTTATGTTATATAGCCTATAACCTTCCTCGATAAATGGAATATATTACACTAAAATAATTTTTCAAATCGATCCAGTAGTATCGCTTTCAAACACACAAACTCCTCAGCTTTATATTATTAGTATAGATTCATCGTCATAAACGGGGTTAATTGACGTAAAACCCGTATAATTAACCGGTATTGTTAAGAATCGTCGACTTTACACATGGGAGGATTCTGTTATCGTTTCGATTTAAATGGTGATGTGATATGAAATTTCTATTTTTTTTTTAAATATACGCCGGAATTGTGATGGTATACGTTTAGGGTGAGATGTTGTGTTTGTTTATGGAAACGAATGTTGCCATTTATCTTCAAAACTACTGGATCGATTTAGATATGGTTTTCATTATAGGATTCGTAATCGATTGGCAATTGTTCCTAGATAAGTGACACGGTGATAACTTGCTAGGGAATGCAATAGTATAGCGTTTGGAAAAAAATATTTTTCTTAACCGCTTAAACCGGTTTAGCCAGGTGAAATATTGAATATTACATAAAATGTAATGGAATATAAATCGTGTTATATCATGGATTTAAAGTAATTTATGGGGCTTAATGTCCGATTACAGTAAGTACATGACCATACGAATCAATCATGCGGAACAAGACAATCAAACAAAGAAAACGAACTGACAAAAGAATGACATAACAACCAAAGTGCCCTTTGGCTACTGTTGACCTAAATTGTACTCTACCAGTTAAATATTACGTAACAATTTCCAATAAGTGGCAATCTAGCGATGTAAGTCAATCAAAACTATTAGGCCAGTAATACAATACACGAATAATACCTGACACAGATCTACCATCATTAATTAATAGCTTTAAAATGTCTCAATGTAATTGTTGTAATTTTGAGATAATAATAGGTAATGATACTGTAATAGTACTTGAGTTAAAATTAGAATCTTATACAACGTATTACATAATGATCTGAATTAAAAATGAACCGGAAAGCTAAAACAAACGAGGTATTGTTTTGACAAAATAATTGTAAATAAATTGTTATTCCCACCTGTTGCTTGATGCAGATAGGAAACTGCAATTATGTTTGAAAATTATAGTTTTGGACTTAAAATTTTCTTGTTTAAAGTCGCCGACACGCGTAATAGGTTTGTTGTTTGCATTTGTAGTACCTAGTTAATAATTACCTACATGCAATTTATAACTTTCGCTTCGCTCTTATGTATCTACTTTGCGTGCGAATGCGAAGTTGCAACGAACCAACGTATGAGTAAATAGGTAATATACATAGATTTAGGTAATACCAAATGAAATTTATACCTACACCCGAAGGCCTCCGATAAAACTTATCGATTGTCGTCTATCGATTACAACCAGGAACTACAGTTTAACGTGTCCTTTCAAGCACGGAAGCGCTCAAGAAATTTTGCCACTAGCGGTCACCCATCCACTTTCCGACCGCGCCCGCAGTTGCTTAACTTCCTCGATTATTAAGGATCGACGCAAGCCACGCTATGAGCGCTTCAATTCAATGAATATAGTTATTGCAAATACATTATGATTATTGTTTTCAATTACATTTAATTGGTAAAATTGGGCTGTTTCGTCGTCAGTTGTTAATTTTCGATTGCTCCATACATACGGTTGTTGAAACAGCTACTATTATATGGTCATATAATTTTCTCAATTATCTTTCATTAACCTTATTACAGTGAGATAACATAATTACCCTGCCTCAGAGTATATCATTGTAATTTTACGTAATTACTTCCGTTCCTTGTAGATTAATGTTTTGGCTAAAATCTTGCTAAAGATCTCTAGTAATATAATAATTTATTTTACTTAAAATAATATACGTAATTAATATAATATTTATTTCATTATACATTTATGAGTACATACTACTATTGTAAAAAATCTGGCATCTACAAAAGCAACTAAGTAGCTGGCAGAAAATTAAAGACTTTTTTATTTTGTTAACCGATTTTTGAAACGACAAATGTCTTGGCATTTAACATTTTTGAATGTCCTTCAACCCACCCACTTTGTAAAATTCTAGTTTAATTAAAAACCTACTACCCATTTTTTATAACTATAACGTCATGCGAGTACCAAATTATAGCTTTCTGATAACTCGTAATTGACTCTAAGCTATAGCGAAACTAAATTTCAAATTACGGAATTATGGTTATAGATAGACTCAAGATACGTATCAATTTTCCATAGCACTAAACGTAAACTAAACACATGTGTTGAAACCAATCTCATAGGTATTTGATCTTCAGAGGCCATGGATAGCTAAGGTCTGAACCGCGTAAAACCAGATACCTTTAAGGGAAATGGAAAGTAAGTACCATGGAATACCACGCTTGGTACGGTCAACAGAAAACAAGTTTGTGGATTCATATTTTACTATAGGTACTTGCTGTGTTTTGCTGACTGTACCACAGTTGGGCTAGGAGAATAATGTTTTTTAAGAGTATGTATGTATTGTATGTACGTATGTATGTATGTATGCCCATTTTTTTGGGAAACTACAGCTAGACGGCTTAGCGGTTTTGTGTGCCGTGTGAGTTGTCATTGGAGTCCTCTTTATGGGAGTTATAGCGTATAATTTAATTGATTCATTCAGGCGGTGTGTGTGTAAGATTTGTGTGTGATAAATAATAGGCAGTAATTGAGCTTGTGAATTAAAACGTAAATACGTATAAAATACTACTTTGGCAACTAAAATACTCACTTGGCGAATATATTTTGCGGCTACTCTTCTTAATTATGCCAACTTTATTTTGCGTTATTATATGTATACTCAAAACTAGCAGCATATTATTGATTGTGCGAGTAATTTTGTATATACACAAATGACGTCATAACAATGGTTTAGTAACAAATGTTGACGGCACCCCACTTTGTGAGGACCTTTCGTTTAATGTGACATTTTATTTTTTACAGGTAAGCATCAATTTGACAGGCACCAATTTACATAAATGATGTATGTTTATTACACAATTTATTAATGTCAAGTAAGTAAATAAATTAAGTAATTAATTAAGTTTGGGATTAACGTTATATTCATTAATAATTGTTACCATATTAAGTTGATCAATAAATGTATAATTAAAGGCCACATAAATATTATGCAACAATAAATACGCAAATGAAATGATTATGACAAAATTTAATCTAGAAATCAATTAAAATGGAATAAACGTGTACCTATTAAAGATATCGATTTTACGTAATCGGCGTGGATCATTAGTAATTACGACATTGTTCAATTGGATGGTTATATAAAAAAATATTCCCCATTTTGGACCGACCCTAAATTGAGAAAAGCTTAACCGATTCGGCAAAATAACATTCTTTACATCTAATTCCTTAAAGGTGCTCCATCACCGATAGCATTCGCGTGTAATGTTACATTATAGATTCGAGCATTTACAATGAGGGAGAAAAACAGCGCGTACCTTGTAATGATACAAAACGAGTTTACATCAGTGAGGGAGGACAACCGAGCATTACAATATGTACTTTGTAATGATACAATGTGTAATATCTTGATACAACTTGTAACATCAATGTAGCAATTGATTTAATATAATTGAACATATATGTTACATTATACACGAATGATCTTCAGTAAGGGAGGTAGTATTGTAATGTAATGCTCAAAGTCGAATCTGTAACGTTACATGAGTAAGTGTCCCGGTGAGGGAGTGCCCTAAAACATTTCCCACGTTCAAATGCATACTCGTACTAATCCTAGGATTCACATCTGAAGCAAACTAGACTATTGAGTAAAGAGACCAGTTAGTTGTACATATAGACCTGTATACTAAACCTCGGATTAGCAGTGCTTGTGAATGCACTGTGTTCACCCAAAGAGAATTAATTACGTATACTATCTATGCTGGGCTCGGGTGTCCTCTCATAGTGTGAGATGTACAGGTCATAGTCCACCACGCTGGCCTAGTGCGGATTGACAGACTTCACACACCTTTAAGAACTTTATGGAGAACTCTCAGATGTGCAGGTTTCTTCACGGTGTTTGATCACCGTACCAAGTGATAATTAGTATCTAATATGCACATAACTTTTTGAATTAAAAGTGCGTGCTGTGGGGTTTGAACCCAGTCATACTCGTTCGGTAGACTAACCTTCAAACCACTAGGCTATCACTGTTTTTTTTCATCATCAATATACAATTGAAACGAATCCATTGAAACTTTATATGGTGAAATCTGTCAAGCCATTTGAGCTGTAGAGCCTACCAAGGAAGTTCACAAACATACCTACATACGAAAAACATTACCCTCCTCCTAGCGCAGTAGGGTAAAAATAACAAATTAAAACACTCCTTACGTCAAAGCCTGTTACGACAAAAGAATAACAGATGTAGTAATGTGATGATGACGTTCTTCAAGGCTCTATTTAGTACACCTTATGTCAATAGTAATAAGGGTGATTATACCAGCAATGTTAGTGATAGTAATGATGCAGAAGTGGGGAAGCCGAGCCACTAACCCATTTATGAACGTAAGCGGTAATTGAATTACATCGGTACTCCACGGACGTTGCAATCTGAAGGGATACTTTATCATAAGCTCTCAAATTTACTTCGTGTACCTACTCTGCCCAGTTTGGGAATCAATTAGTTGCTAGCGACCCTCGAAATTAGTTTAAGTTAAATATTTGAGTTATTCGTCATTTCGGTGAAAACTGGCACGATCGAGCGACTTGGCATTTCGAATTTACCTAGTATTTCTGTCGTCAACTCGCACGCTCGTACAAAGTTTAGCTAGTTTTCATTTTCGTTGTATAATACTCGTACTAATGACCATTTTATTACACCCAAATATTTCATACGAAAATTCGCATTATTTATTTTGTTGTTAAAGATAAAGACACGTAATCTTGACTTGTTTAATTTAATTATTTAGAAATTTTAAAATACGTTTTTATTATTGTAATAAATACGTGTATTCAATGCCCATAAAGTTGTTTCTCCACCGCGCGAAAATAGCCAACTTTGCCAACGCGTGTTAATGGTAAAAGTTGGCAATTTTCGCTAGGTGTATATCGAGCTTTATGTAAAACGCGACAAACGGATGCAGCCCTTGAGTGCAGAACAACGGAACACAATCGGAACAAAACTGTTAATCCAATTTAACTGTCGGTTGCCAGTCGTCGGTATCTGGTATTTATTCTTCGTCCCGCATTTTTTCGCAGGAATTTTAATCCCGTTGACAATGCGTGCTAAGGCCTAGGACAAATTGTTAACGAGATAGTGACATACTCTTGCGGTGATATTACTGTCGCGATGTTATGTAAATCTTTTTAAACTGAAAAAAAAAGTTTGTGAGAAAATCGGTGGTGTTTATAGGACGTATATACATATATTATGTATCATCGTTATGTTTATTTATTTCTTTGGTACGCTCTATATAGGCTTGAATTTATTTTTATATATGGGTTGACATTGGATGCTTTTCCATATTAGGAGCGACAAAGCTATGTAATAAAAGGTTTAATATTTAGAAACCAATTTTAATAGTAGAAATTTAAAAAAATACGTGTATCGTTGGTATTCTTTATCAATAATTTTATTGGTTACTTGGCATGGACGTAAACGGAATTAGTAGTGTAATTAAAAGTTTGATACAAAAAATGCTTAGTAACGATTTATCGAACAATGTCAAACTTACAGCAAATATAATACGCTTCATTGGAGCTGATCGAATAAACCCTGGTATATTGTGCTATAGGCTGCGACCTCGGTACAAAGATCGATTTCGACAGATATAACCAATTTTATTATGAACATAATCATTTAGTTGACAACGTTATGATTCGGATCATTAAAATTGATGCTATATATCAACGACATTGACAGTTTTTTAATGTATACTCTATAGCGATTATAATAAGGGTTAAAGTCGAAAGTAAGCTCGATATGTCGATTTGGTTCTTTGAAACTTAAAACGTTGTTAATCTCAAAGTCAGTGACCGGGAGGAAGAGCAAAATTCAATTATACGACCCTTTTTCGATCTGATATAATTCGTAAAGCAAAGGTCAGTTTATCATCAATTCCCTAATGGATGGAATTCGGTGTAAATGTACTTGTATCTCGGGTTTAAACTGGAGCAAATCAAATTTAAGGTTATGTATCTAGACTCCATTTTTGATAGGCTAAATCTGTAAATATTACACTTTTATAAAGGTGTATAAACATTATATGTTTGAGGTTATTTTTTATGTATTCAAATTGGGTTCAATAATTCTCAATACAAAAAACTTACATTTTGCAACATAGCAAAAAACTGGCATAAAACATACAGGTGTTAATATCAAAGATTCATTTAAGTTATATCAAGTGTCATATTTAACTAGTGACAGTCAAAATAACTGAGCGTGACAATGTGACAAAGGTATCAGTTTACAGATCGCTGTCAATTTTTTTAACTAAAATGGTTAAATAACTAACACTGTCTAGAACTATTGCATATGTTGAGATATTTTAACAGGTACTATGTATTGCACGAGTTATCTATCTAATCGAACGAAGTCTTATGCGGTGATATTAACGAATCTATTTTTTAGTGTCAGTAAAAAATAAACAGCAATATCAGCGGATAAAGTCATCGGATTAACGGATTTGTTTGTGAAAAGAGAAAACTCGAATTATGACGAATCGTAAAGCGATATCTGTCTGAAACCATTTCACTCGCGAACTTCGATTAGCCCTCGTAAAATATTACGACGCAGAAAACGTATTGCGGATGTGAAGCTTAGTCACGAGCAAAGCCGATCGCAGGTTGTGCAATGGACAATTTTTTGGCAATCTCGTGTAATAGCTACGTTACTGTTGTTAAATCGAGAGTTTGTGATTCGGTTACTGATGGCGTGACTGCGACTGTTGGCGACGATTGTATCACAGATAGAATAAGCGACAATCAGTACAACTACTGTTTACATAGTTTAATAGAGAACACATTAATTATTAAATCTAATACTGTGTTAATACATTATGAAATGTAACTTCTATCTAATCTTGACAGAGAGATATCGGAGATGTCTATGAAAATTGACTACGTAATATGTATTTATTTTAACACTTTATATTCTATAGTGGACCCGCCCTCGCTTCGCTTCGGGAAATCTACGCCGAAACGAAAGTAAAAAAAAGTAGCCTAAGTTACTCCTTGATACATCAGCTGTCTGCCAGTGAAAGTCCCGTCAAGATAGGTCCAGCCGTTTCAGAGATTAGCCGGATCAAACAGACAGACAGACAGACAGACAGACACACAGACAAAAAATTTTTTAAATGTCATTTCGGTATGTGTATCGTGTATACATTTATTTATTACGGTTATTTTAATATTACAAACAGACACTTCAATTTTATTTAGTAAAAAAAGTAAGTATAGAGTATAGAATATAGATATAGATAGTATAGATTGATTGATTGATGATGATTGATGATGATTGATTGATCAATTTTTTTTTGTATTTTAGATCCTCAATGTTAATTCAAAGCTAGCTACCCGCCCGCGCTTCACTTTGGAAAAAATATAGCATGACGTACTTACTTACTCGTATAAAGTTTAGGTATTTTTGGTTCAAAGTTTCTTCCCTGTTTTGTACCCTTTGTAGAGCGAAATTGAAAAATCTGTGAAATTATATTGTAAACAGTATGTTGAGGAAGTTATATTCTCAAAACCACGTTGATATCAATCATGAGTCGCCCGTGAACGATCTTTGAAAAACTCAAATTTTGTACATTCTTTTCACTTTTTTTTATTTTCTTGATCAAATATCGAAAAACTGGGAGACACGTATTCATTTAATTTAAGTAAGGGATATTTGTTATAAATTTAAAACCAATCGGTTGATATTTAAAAAAAAATCCATACAAACTTTCGTTGCTTTTTCCAGGAAAACTATAATATTTTCCGGAAAAAAATATAGCCTAGTTTAAGCCCAGACTTAACAGCTATAGAATAAAAAAAGTTTTATTCAAATCCGTTCGGTAGTTTCGGAGATTAGCGTGTACAAACAGACAAACAGACAAACAGACAAACAGACAAACAGACAGACAAACAGACATACAAAAATTTTTAAAATTGTAGATTCGTACTTAGTTACTGTTTTTGAGTCACTCTAGATTAGTTTTTTGTAAATATACTCAATGTACAGACAAATTTATTTTACTGTTTTATTATAGTATAGATAACAATATATAGAATTTTAGTTGGTATAGTCTTTGCGTTTTTTCCTGCTATAGATTAAATTAATCTTGAGTGCACTTTTCAGTGACATTAATGCTTATTTAAATCCCATAATGAATTAAACAAAAATTTACAATTTAAAGATTAGGTTCTAATTTTAAAATTGTCATAGCCACAGCCCTCCAAGTTCGCGTGTTAGTATTCAATATGTCGTAGTAGATATTGAACTACTGCGTTGTATTGTTCTGTGTTGCGAGCGTATTCGTGATTTGAAACCGATACCACGTGCATCGGATACAGCTCTCGTGTGAATCGAATGGCTTTCTATTTTTGTCATAGAAATCTTGTGAAAACAGCTTTATGATATTGTTACTGTTCGTAAGTCTCGCAATGCACGTGAGCTCAGTAGGGGACGAAGATAAACGCTTATAGGGCAAGAGATACTCGTTAATTTCTTCGGAAATCTTGCTCAGCTATTGTTTTATCACTTCCATAATGTGAGGTCTATGTTTTATTCTTGAGATACTAAGAACATTGTTTATCATGCGTTATTTGTAATTGTATGCTATAAGGACGGGTTAGTTGTATGGGGTATACTATACATGGAAAATTTATAAAACTTAACTTTGTAGCAAAATAAGGATTCGTCTTTGGCATTAAGTAGTTTAAGTAAGTACACTATTTTGTTATATAAATCTGTAATTGCTGTTGAATCTGAATAAATAAATAAATAATAATAAAAGAGAAAATTCACCTTACAACAAAAAAATGTCGTATCTTTGTGTCTGAAAGTAAGGAAATTTATTATTTTAATATTATTAGGATTTGAAACCAAAAAAAAACTATGTTGTTCTGGTATCCGTGTTTTCTTTATTACGTTTATTTCCTGTATAATTTTACTTATGAGTCATAGAAACATTGCAGCGCAAAATATTTTAAGTGGGCACGTAAGTAAGTATGTTTTTATTATCTAAAGATAACCTTCGCTCAGTCACCGACCCATTTTATTCTATAAAAAATATTTTTTGTTATTCAATTCGAGATGCTGACAATAAGACGGATGTGTCCTAATCTTATCGGGCTCTTGAAATGCTGCCGATTGAGTCGACAAAGCTTAACATTATTGTACGTCTTATCATTGTCAACTGACTTGAGCATGATAGCGTTTGAGTGTTATTTCGAAATTCAGTTCAAAGATGAGATATCTTTCCTTTATTATCCACCCAAAAGTTACTTTTGTTCACAAATTTTTGTTAAAGATTTTCTGTAATTGACAATTTCGTTTTGACCTTTTACAGGTTACACATTGTATCAGACGTTTTATAAATTTTTCACCTTCCTCGTTAACCATTGTCCATACTTTTATTCACCTGTGCAGAACCAGTAGGTAATTAGTAACAAAACCTACCAACGGTTCCACTTCGGCTCTCAACCGCGTCGAGTCGGAAGTTTGGTTAAATACAGATATGTTTAGTACCCTGTACTGTTGAGTGCATTGCATTGCATTATTTATAGTAATAACTAGCTCAAACCATTAATAATAACTAAAAGACTTGCTTTGTGATCGAAATTCGACCGTAATACCTAGATGTTGCATTAAGATTGTTATGACTAGTATTATGGATTACGTTACAGCACTATCTATTCTATTAGGGAAGGAATAAGGATCATATTCGTAGCGCCATCTAGAGAGCATGTTGGATAATACCATTACGAAATAAACTGTGTGTAAGTGTCGATATATTCCAAATTAAATGTATTTATAACATGTTATGCATAAAATTTAGCTTTGTGTAGTATTCCTTTAAGATTTTTTAATGACTTCTTGTGCCTTCGATTAGAGTTTGAATTAAAAAAAAAAGTAGTCTCAAAAGCATAGTCACAGTATATTTAATGTTAACTATGCGCGATTGTTCTGAAGTAAAAATGTAATTCGATTTGAATTGTCTATGTAAAAACGTTGCGCAATTAGCTATTTCAACATTTTATAACATTCTTTTAAAACGCACGAATGTAATCTACGTGTAAAAAGTAACAACGAACAAAGCAAATTATTACTCAACCCTGTGAACTATTTTCGTATTTAGGCTGTTTCGTGACTTCTCACAATTTGCTTTTGTCAATTGTCAATGACAATACTTGAGTAGGTATTCCTACCTACTATCAATAATTCTACCAACTCACATATAAGTGAATTCTAGTGTAAGAATACGTACTAATTTTTGTGCCTATTCACTTTATTCGGCGTATTGAAATCAATATTTGTGTTATTTTTAATATTATTGTTATCAAACTCGTGTTGGAGACAAAAGTTGGCAATTTTCGATTGGTGGAGACAATACAATATCTCCACATATTTACGGTTTTTTTATTGAGATCAAGACATTGTAATGTCTATCTATTATTGAGATAATAGAACATAATTTTGATTTATAAAACGTGTTTGTGTATTATGTTGTATTAATGCTTGTTTATTATCTAATGGCAACATAACTTTGTCTTTTAGAGTGGTGATTGTCGTTTTCTGTTGTTGTCTTACGATGTTTTCTTCACCAAAGCAAGTGATTATTAGTTTATAACATGTTGTTGAAAAATTGGAGCTGTGTGCCGAGTTTGAACTTAGTAACTACCGAACCACTATCTATCCACAACAAGCTATCAATGCTAAACTATACTAAATTAGTGCCTATGTAACTATTAGTTAAGGAAATTTATAGGAGTGGCGCAAGTTAGGGGAGGCCTACGTCCAGCAGTGGACATCAAAAGGCTGATGGATGGAAGGAAATTTATAGTTAAGTAAAGTAAAACAAAATGAACTCTTTGAGGCGATTCGGAGTAACGTGGTAAAAGAAAATAGGTCAGGCAAGGAAAAAAAGGATTCCTGGTGAATAACGAACGGACAAACGAAACGGGGCTAACAGGATTCAGATATTCCGTGGTAAGCGCAGGGCAATGACCTCATATTTTGCGGTCTTTTTCAGATAAATCACGTTGATTATTCTGTGGATTTGGCGTTATGCCATTATAATATTTCTATGATCATTTATTGTAATCCCTTATGTATTTATTGATATGTAAAAAGTTTCATTTTGCACCTAAAAATAATAATACACGTACGTATTTGAGAATTGGCATAGCTAAAGATTTCAAAAATATTTCACGCTGTAAGAGACGAAACCTACGCGCGCTGTCTCAAACAAACCGACGCACAAACAACCGTGGTTTCTCAAGCAACCAAGGCCCAGGGTTTCTCAAGCAACCAAGCAAGCTGCAGTAACCAGACACCGTCGGCTTACAACCGCAAGTAATCGTATCTAAGGCCCCCAACGCATGACACCGTCTACTCGTGTGACATATTGCCACGCTATACCGGTGTTGCCTTTCGTATTGACTGCCTTCGAAATAATTGGTGCATAGAAATATACCTAAGCCTTTACCCAAATGCCCTTGTTTCGAACGCTCACGCCAAACGCTATCTAAAATGTATGGGAATGACATTAGGCGCGGAAAGAAAATGGCGGCGTTTACGTCATTCCCATACATTTTTAGATAGCGTTAGGTGTGAGCGTTCGAAGGAATAGCATTTGGCTACAGGCTTTGGTGACGTTAACGCTATATCACAGTATAGAGTCTAATAGTAGTTAAACTCCATAGTGAGTGCGCTCGAACAACGCATACAGACACAGTTCTTGTTTTGAATATTGCCATTTTAAATTAAGACTTATTTGGCAAAGGTAAGCACTAAATTGTACTTTTAGTCCTAATGATTTTTATAACTTAAAACGGATTTTAATTGTAGGTAGGTTCATTGTTGGCTTTTTTGAATAACAAAATTTCCGACTCCTTCCGAATTCTCTACCAGTAGTTACATTTATAACGTTCTAAAAGACCAAAGAACGTTCCGAATCCCCAATAATCCCTGGCACGAAATAAACTAAAAGACTCCGGAGATTCGAAAAAAATAAAACGATTTCAAACTTCGATTCAACGTCGAGATGGCGCGGTGGACGGAAACTACACCGGAAGTGGCGTCACGGTCCGCAGCGCGCCATTACATGACACTAGGGACCAGGTAGTCAATAGCTTAGTGGTTTGAACGTCGGTCTTTCGAACGGGAGTTCCTGTGTTCAAACTCGGCACGCACCTCTAATTTTTAATGTTATGTGCGTATTAGAAATTAACATCAGTTGCTTTTGTGATCAAATGTAAGGAATTTTGCACAACTATAAAGTTCTTAAAGGTATGAGAGGCCTGCCAATTCGCCAGGCTAATTGGTAGACTATGACCTATACTACATTACAGTGCGGGGGAGTTTCTTTCCCCTTTCTTCTCCTCCATATTAAAGCACCTTTACGAAACGGGGGTAGATTAAAAAAAAAATGTTTGACGTGCATAAGTGTATCATTGATACCTACATGAATAAATGATTTTGAATTTGAATAAATTGTGAGAGGAGACTCCGAGCCCAGCAGTGGGACAGTAAAGAGTTATGATGATGATTATAGAATTATCTACTAAAAAATCTCTCCTCAACATGCAAGTAATTGGTATTACCCAGTTTAATGCTATTCTAGCTTTACAGTGATAGCGTAAACCGCATACAAAATTGCATAGTTACGTTCGTGTCCATAACCTCTATACCGTAATGTGGTTCATGAATATATTAGCACAATCAAAACGTTATGACACAGAGGTTATTACACCCTTGTGATGTGTTTTGCAAACTGTGGAAGTATACACATTCTTATACTTGTATGTGTATATCCTACTAATATTATAAATGTGAAAGTTTATAAAGATGTTTGGATATTTGGATGTTTGTCCCTCCTTCACGCTCTAACCGTTGAACGGATTAAGCTGAAACTTGGTACACAGATAGGTTGCATCCAGGAGTAGAACATAGGATACATTTTATTCCGATTATAGGTACCCTTGGGATAAATCCCATATTTTTTAAAACAACTCTTCTGCGGACGACGTCTAGTTATCAATATTCGAAAGATGTTTTCTAAGAAGGATGTGAATGGTAAAACGACACGCGCATAGATACGTTGACATTACTGACCCCTCATAACATCCGGCGCTTTATTCAATAACATCTTTTGTGTGGAAATTCAATAAGCTGGTCTTTGTGTTATATTAATATTTTATTATGACTTCATACTTCCTTTAAAGCTTATATTATAATACCAGAAGACTAGGTAGGCGTTGTTGTACAATATATTTTTATATAGTTAGTATAGTTTTCCATGTCAGTTACTTACGACCTTTAATTTTCGTACAACTTTTATCCTTTAGTACATTTTTGTTACGTTCGACAATTTTTGTTATAACTGCAAAAAATTGGGCGGATATAATAAAAATATAGATGAGGCCCTAATTTATCATGTTGCCGCGATTATACATCATATTAGGGTTGCATGCGAGTCGGTATATGAGCGCGGTGAACTGTGCCCAGTATGAGCAGTTGCGCACGCGCAGCGAATAGAAAGTGTTGCTAACAATGTACGAGCGCTCTGTAACCTTTGTCGCGCTGTCTCGAATGCAATATTAGTGTGTTTATGAGCTGTGCATTTGGAATACATTTCACACACACACTAACACACACATGACACACGCATATACACACGCGCGCACACATGTGCAAGTACACTGTACACTTCAGACATTAATTTATACAGAAGACTCGGGTTTGATTTCCGGCTAAAGCAATTTTATGTGATATACAATAATACGTGAAGAGTTCATATTTGAACCTCTTTTTAGGGATAATTCAGACACGTCTGAGATTTGACATAGTTAAAGTGTATATGAATAAGGAATGCACGTTTCTAAAAGTCCTACACACGCGTCAGACGGAAGGCTCATTTGACAGATAAATGACATTAACTTTGACATCTGCTAGCCGTATCAAACGAGTCTAGTCTATTCTTTAACATAATGAGTTATAGTCGGAAATCGATCATCGAGTCCTCTAGTTTTATAAGTATACCGATGCGTCGGCGTTGAAACCCAATCATTAAATAGGGAACTGGATCAGCTAAGTGCTGAATTAAGCAGTGAAAGTGGTCCACGAACAATTGATCACATAAGAGAGAGGAGACCTTTTGATGTGTCACCGTTAGATATCGCTACCTTATGTATATCTTAGAAACGGTGTGGCAATACGAATTGAGAACAAAGATACCACATTATAGAAAGACTAACAGTAGTTAAACTCATGTATGTATTTCGTTTCTAAAACCTAAGCTCGGCACGTACAAAGATTGTCCATTAAGCAGGGAGGGTCCCTAAAAAATCAGGAAACATTACAACGGGGAAGGGGGGTGTAGTAATATATCACGTGTATTTATTTTTTCAGCAAACTCAATATTTTTCTTCTGTAATATTTTTTTTTGTAAAGAACACTTAAGATTCTTTGTAGGTACTACAAAATACGCGTGATTTTTTGGGGTTGGTCTTAAACCTTACCTTGGATTACGAAGGAGGAAGGGGGGGTTTAAAAATGGCAAAATAAAACTTACCGTGATTAATGGTCGGCCACACACATTTTACGCTTTTGTTCTAAAGCACTCCAGAATAGAAGCCGAAATCCGTGTCGGTGTACCGTGTGTATGTGTGCGTTGTTCGAGCGCGCTCACTATGGAGTTTAACTACTGTTAGTCTCTCTATACTGTGGTACAACAGTGTGTATGTGTTCGTTGTTCGAGCGCTCACTATGGAGTTTAACTACTGTTAGTCTCTCTATACTGTGGTACAACAGTGTGTATGTGTGCGTTATTCGAGCGTTCACTATGGAGTTTAACTACTGTTAGTCTCTGTACTGTGTCAATGCATTAGATTCACGCTTGCCAATCATTTCGATAGACGAGTTCTTTGAGATTGCTTACTGATATCATATATCAATTGTCTTATTAGAGAATGTAAACACATTATCCAATCCGGTTGTCTCGTGACATATGAATGAGTCATTTGACTCTCTTTATCTTTTGAATGGCTTAGCGGTAATACTCCATTTTATAAAGATTGGGACTACATGATGGAGCTCATTTATTCTTACGTCTCTTTCAAACATAAATCAATGAAAGTTCGACAGGCATATAGTAGAAACTATCGTTTCATTAATAGTCTTGTTGAAGGTGTTTTAAGTACTGGGTGGGGACTTGGCATGGTTAAAGTTTACATGGATAAAAGTTCAAAAGTCTAAGTAACAAATACAATAAATAGGTACGTCACAGAAACACGTTATATAAATAAATAATTAATCACAAAAAATTCGCAATCAATTACCGTAAATATTCAGTAAATTTCGCTTCGTAAGCAAATAGTTGTGGTTGTGAAAGATTTATATTAAAATGGTAATACATAGTAATGTGATGGTAAGGCCGACCCAAATCTGCGACAGGCGCCGTCGGCTTGTTTATAAACGGTCCGTGAATGGCGAGCATTACATTGGGTCTCTACATGGCCCAGTCATTTACATACACTTTGGGGCTCCCGTATAAAGATATTGTCGAATAAAACTCGGGTTATACACGCATAAACCACAATAAAGAGAGACTAATAGATGTTAAAGTAAAGTTCCCGTTTTCTCTATTTTTTTTTTGCTGCTCCTCTCCTATTCATCTTAGCGTGATGTTATATAGCCTATAGCCTTCCTCGATAAATGGACTATGTTACACTTAAATATTTATTCAAATCGGTCCAGAAGTTCCTGAAATTAGCGCGTTTAAACAAACATACAAACTCTTCAGCTTTATATTGTTAGTATTTTATGTTTTTGATAGATATAAAGTTTACATCGTTTGATTGAAAATATTTACGTTCATAATGTGTTAGGTTTTAAACAGTGTAACAATTGTGTATTGTTGTAGGTATGTTCGTTTAGGCTGTAGGACACGCCAAAGGAATAGACATACATATATACAATCGGAAAACATCCTTCTAGCGTAGTCAGATAAATGACATTTATTTCCGCTACTTAACTCAATAACTACGTTTTAAAAGTAGGTACCTATCATTTAACTAGCAAACTAAACGTTAACCAAACAGTCTCCCGCACCAACGCATCATGCGTAACGAGTCGAATTAGTTAACACAGAACGACAATACATAACTAATCTATTTTTATCTGAGAACTACTGACGATAGAACATCGACCCACTCCCGTAAAGGTATACAACTCACAGATGGCGCGAGTGATTCATCGTTCATATTGTTCGAACTTATTTTTTGACGTGAATACGTATTTAAAATTGCTGTTGCGTTGGAAGACTGTGGATTTAGCGGCCTCGTTTTTTGAAGGTATGTACGTAAGTATGTTCGTTTCTTTAGCACGCTCTACAGGCTAAACGGCTTATCGAAATTTTAAGATGTGCGGTGTCATTAGATTCGTCTTCCAATGTGAGAAGTTATGTATACCTCGTTTTTTTCGTCGTGATTTAAAATGTAAACAATCTTACAGTGTCTTTTTATTGTAATTTTCGATTTAGAAATAAGACAAGCACAAATTAAAAGAAATTAAAGAATAAACAATAATTTAATGGTTAAATAAATTTCTGTATACTTCTAAATATTTTTTTAATTAATGAAATGAATAAAAGTACCTAGTGCCAAGATTGTTTACCTTTTAAATCACGACGAAAAAAACGAGGTATAGACTGTTTATTATTTTCTTCATTAAGACGCTCGCCCAATTTACAACTAAACTAACCAACACCACAAGCCCAGTAGTGGGACTGTTATGGGTTATGATAATGATGAGTAGGTGTGTATGTAATAAACTAAAACCTGTTTCGATGTGAAGTAGATACAATCTAACAACACGAGACGGGTGATTCATACCACATCAACACCTACGTGATGTCTACCATATGGCGATATACATTAACTGTTCTACAAGTAACATTCATTACAGTTTCAATTGTCAGCCGGAATTGGATGGCGTTTGAACGATCGATGGTATCGTTCGTGACCATAAGTAGTGACCTTGGTCAAGTGTCTGTCAGACATTGGGTTTTGTTAATACCACGTGCTTCTTGTTTCAATGTATTTACGATAGGAATTTTGTTAAGGAAATTGTCGTTTTGGGGTGAAATTTTCAGCAAACCTGGACATTTAAAAAAAAATTAACCTTAAAAGGCTTTAAAAAAATTAATAAAATATATATATATTTTTTTAATCTGTCGGGTTTTTGGAATACTTGAAGTAATTGAACATGTTTTCTGATTACTAAATAATGTTATGTTATATTAACAAGCTACCTATCTATATCACTCACATTAGAGACGAATCCAATGACACCTCACATTAGAAAATCGTCAAGTCGTTAAGGCTGTAGAGCGTATCAAAGACATGTACATACATACGCTCGAAAAACATTACCCTCCTAGCAGAGTCGGGTAAAAACATGTTAAAGTAAACAACATTTATTTACGCTACCCGCGAACGTCAATTATAATTATATAATTACGTATACGTCGGTTAACCGGTCGACGTACGATTACGCGGTTCTTTAGAATAATTAACATACTTGACACTTGAACGGGTTATTATTACACATGTATTATTGCAATAAAATAATATATTAATTGAACACGTGAAGGGTTGAATTTTCGGTATATTGTGAAGAATAATGCGTTTATAATGCTAATTTAACTATTTTTCCATAAGTGTTACAAATAAATTTATTTTTGAATTTAAAGTAAAATTCACACATTCACGTTTTATGAATATACGAGTACATAGGAAAGGGATGTCAGATTGAATTGCCGTTGACAGGCAGTTAACGAGCGTTGAGTGATGGTCAAGTTTCGACCATAGAATCGGTTAAACTTTATCATTATTCGTAAAATAATGTGCATTCATAAGCATACGCCTAACAATTATTTTTAAAGATCGCTTATGTTTACATTAATAAGACTTTCACAGACTTTGAAATCAAATGCTATACTTCTTAAAACTAAGGCATATAGTTAAGTCGAATTACACTGAACTATTTCACCGTTCCAAACAACTTGAACATAAAACAATGTTTTACGAGATCCCTCGTGCGTTTCAACATTGTTGCACGCGAGCGTTGGTGCATCCGGAAAACTAGTCGGTTAATAAATATCCGACTAACCCAACTAGGATGAGTAACTGGCGACATATATTGTGACGTCAGAATAAATCACGCGTTAAGCTGCGATTTCGTAGATCGCGATATGCGACAGATTATGTCGTCGAAATTTGACCTTATCACATTAAATCAAGATACAAATGTCTGTGACTTTTATTTATTTCCTTAACTGAATTACCATTATAACACATACATAAAATTTAGGTTTGTTCACTTTTTTCTTATTTATTTATGTTGCCGTTGCAACAAAATTAAGAGTTAAGAGAAGAATTTATGTTATGTTTATAAGATATACTTTCTAAGGCCGCAGCATGTTATAATGGCAAATTAAAATTATTTAATTTAAAAATAGAATAAAACGTATTATTGTCTATGGAATTTATTGTCTTTGGCATTTATGTTCGTTGCATATTATAAAATTGTTACTCAATTTAAAAGTGCTTGTGTTTTTAAATGTGAATCCTTTTCCTTATCATCTATACTATAATAAAACAGTAAAATAAATTTGTCTGTACATTTACAAAAAACTAATCTAGAGTGACTCAAAAACAGTAACTGAGTACGAATCTACAATTTTTAAAATTTTTGTATGTCTGTTTGTCTGTTTGTCTGTTTGTCTGTTTGTACACGCTAATCTCCGAAACTACCCAACGGATTTGAATAAAACTTTTTTTATTCTATAGCTGTTAAGTCTGGGCTTAAACTAGGCTATATTTTTTTCCGGAAAATATTATAGTTTTCCTGGAAAAAGCAACGAAAGTTTGTATGGATTTTTTTTTTAATATCAACCGATTGGTTTCAAATTTATAACAAATATCCCTTACTTAAATTAAATGAATACGTGTCTCCCAGTTTTCCGATATTTGATCAAGAAAATAAAAAAAATGAAAAGAATGTACAAAATTTGAGTTTTTCAAAGATCGTTCACGGGCGACTCATGATTGATATCAACGTGGTTTTGAGAATATAACTTCCTCAACATACTGTTTACAATATAATTTCACAGATTTTTCAATTTCGCTCTACAAAGGGTACAAAACAGGGAACAAACTTTGAACCAAAAATACCTAAACTTTATACGAGTAAGTAAGTACACATGCTATATTTTTTCCAAAGTGAAACGCGGGCGGGTAGCTAGCTTTGAATTAACATTGAGGATCTAAAATACAAAAAAATGCAAAAAAAAATTAATCAATCAATCATCATCAATCAGTCAATCTATATCTATACTACTAAATAAAATTGAAGTGTCTGTTTGTAATATTAAAATAACCGCTTTTTACTAAATGCATACGTATGTATACACGATACACATACCGAAATGACATTTAAAAAATTTTTTGTGTGTCTGTCTGTCTGTCTATTTGATCCGGCTAATCTCTGAAACGGCTGGACCTATCTTGACGGGACTTTCACTGGCAGACAGCTGATGTATCAAGGAGTAACTTAGGCTACTTTTTTTTACTTTCGTTTCGGCGTAGGTTTCCCGAAGCGAAGCGAGGGCGGGTCCACTAGTTTTCAATAAATTAATACAGTCCACGCTCTCAACAATCTATGTCAAAACTCAAGCTTACATGCTTGCATTATCAATTAAAATATTTGTCACTCGCGACAAATGTCATCACAGTATAACGCTGTCGTAAACGCTTGTCGCGTCTGGCGGAAGCGCACGTTAATTTATTCACAAGTGTATACGAATGAACTCTATTAAAATAAGTCGAGACATCGGTCAACGGCGTCGTATTGGCATTAAGGAGTTAAGTAGGCAACAGAATGATTCATACATTTACAGTTGAAGCGCCGCGCGCCCGTTTATTGACGACAGTGGAACAGACGTATGAACTGTAATTGTATGTATGTTTGTTGTTTGATTGTATGTATGTTTGTTGTTGGTACCATTATTCATGCTGAGATGCTTTTGAGAATAAAACCTTTAGTTAACAAATAACGAAAATATCCTTCTGTATGTTATTCGACTGCGACAGTTGCATAGTAATGTTTTCGAGCGTATGTATGCACGAGTATGTCCATTTCTTTGACAGAGTTTAACGTGTGAGGTGATGGATTCGTTTCTATTTTCAAAGTGACATAGGCTGAATTTTTTTTTACATAGGCTGCATATTTTTACTAGGGTATCCTCAAAACAAAAAAGAAACGTTTTTTTTTCTATCAATTATTACTCGTTTAATTTAATGTTGTACAGTCGATTTTTGAGTGTCTGACGACATGCATCGGCTCTGTTCTTACGTCTAAGTATGAGAGCTTTTCTTGACGACTCTCAAGAGTCGGTCTCCATCTTTTGACATCAATTACTTCAATTGCTCTTATCTTGAGTGCAGTGAGAGTGTGCGTGGGCACTATTCGGTCGTCGCTAGGGTTGTCACTTGACAATAAAAACCGGCCAAGTGCGAGTCGGACTCGCGCACGAAGGGTTCCGTACCATCATCTATAAAAGAAAATATTATTATACATTTATCGTATGAGGACCCTCTTAATATTTTAATTTGTTTTATTTTTAGTATTTGTTGTTAAAGCAGCAACGAAACTATTATAATTTGTGAAAATTTCAGCTTTTTATAGTTTTTTATCTAGCACAGTTTTTGAGATACAGCCTGATGACAGAGAGATAGACAGCGGAGGTTTAGTAATTGGGTTCCGTTTTTACCTTTTAGCAACAAATTACATTACATTATTACAAATCTGACGTTATTTATTTAGAATTAGAAAAACAAAGATCCGCATCCACATATCCGGATTTTGAGTTAACTTTGTCCGGTTACGGAAATTTAGATGTTGACAACCCTATTCACAACCATACGTATGCTTACACTAGAACATTTTACAAATGTTACACAGACAGACAGACAGTGACGTAATAAACATTGTTTCCTTCTTTCACACATTAGAGTACCTAATGTGCAATCTGATTGCAGTATTGTTGAATGCAATCGTAAATGCACTCTAAATTATTCTATCAACATGATCGCGAAATATATTTACATAGAATTCATATACGCAATGACAAATCGTACAAATTATTTGCTAACTTTTTTATATTGTTGCTTCATCAAAAATATTGTTAAACTTAACTTGTTGGCAAAAGTTACTGTAGTATCGATGAATATATTAATGACTAGTGGACCCGCCCTCGCTTCGCTTCGGGAAACCTACGCCGAAACGAAAGTAAAAAAAAGTAGCCTAAGTT
>LGAG01001243.1:100097-110546 GCA_001278395.1 Lerema accius
AAAAGGGTAATAATTAACGATATAAATACATAGCTCCACAATAGGATTCACAACTCTGTGTCATGGGTGCCATAGACAACCTAAATCAATAAAAGACACATCAAAATAGAAAATATGAATTTAAATTCATTATTCAAATTACCATCTCACTGGGAATCGAAACCAGGACTTATTTAAGAACATTACGTTATACGAGTTGTCGTAAGCAAATTACTTTTACTTATTAATAGGCAAATTACTATTTTATTTACGTAATAATTGAATTCCCTATATAAGCACTAACACTTGGTACAAATACTCGAATGTTTAAGTTTTATTGTTTACAATACCGTAATACTTATTCGTATAACCCTTTGATGTTAGTAATGGTTGGAAATACTTTCAGTTTGTACTAATAATAACTACAAACATACTGAAGTAGTGTTTGGAATAGCTCGTAAATTTTGAGGGGAGTGAACCCTCTTTAAAGATCATTGTATGCGGTGATTCTTAAAGCCATTATGCACTGTCGGGCATGGATAGACGGGCAATTTGTCCGGCATTTTGGGCATAAATGATTTGGGCATAATTTTTTGACTGATGTCAGTTGTGGCAGATTAACATACGTGATTTAAAAAGAAATGCTCCAATAGCTTAACTATTCAATGTGAAAATTTCGTATTATATCCTGTTTTTTGTCCTCTCATTGCCTGTTTAATATTTTATGCTTGAAGCACGAGTTATGGTCAAAATGTTGGGCATATTGTCCATATTACGACGATAAGTTGGACGAAGAATTTTCTTTTGGATCCGGCAAAATTCCGTTTAGAATAAATGTGAACAGCTTCATAATTAAATTACAAGACGTTTGGACGATAATGTCACGAAATTTTATCATGCCGGACATACAGTAAGTGTAAAGGGTGCATTATGACGTAAGTCTTGAAGCGTTTAGTTTCGAACAAAAGATCTTTCAATATAAATTTTTGTTAACTATTGTTATTTAGACTGTGAAACGCGGTCAGTGTAAAAAAATATGAATTTTTATGATAGTATGCGTTACGGTACTTCCGTTGTGTTAATTTTAACGTTACTAAAACCTTAATCATGTGATTATGCAAAACTTTTAATGGAATTTTCCATGTTTTCAGTATGTACTTGTTAAGTAAACTAAAAAAAAATATACTCTAATTCTACTCTGTTATGATTTTAATCTATTATTATTGCGGATAATAAACGTTTTGGTAAAAATTAACTTATAAATTATTTTACTCTGTTTCATATTTACATCGACATTTGGACTTAATACTGAGAAATCAGAATTTGAAAGACTGTAGAGCGTGCCAAAGAGATACATACATACGTTCAAAAAACATTACCTTCCTTCGAGCGCTTTCAAGTAAAACATTTTAAAATTTTTATTGAACTTCACACCAATATTACGATCCAAATATAAGAAATTGTGAATAAAAAGAGTGCGAAAAAGAAACCTTCATGCTTATAATATAATCTCTTCTATAGGTTAAAGTTTATACGACATAGTACGGTAATTTTGAACCCTATACACTGTATAGTATACACCGTAGCAGAGTGTAACTGGGACACACAGATATTTAGGTACAAACACAATACGCTAGTCAGTCAGTAGTTTCATTACGAATGCGTTGACATGTTGTTCACCTTATACAACATCTGTTATATTTAAATTGAACATTGTATTCAAGATCGTGTGTGTATATTTGCATTTTGTTTTATGTTTTACTAGACGTCGCCCGCGGCTTCGCCCGTTAAAGAGTCGTTTTAAAAAATATTGAATTTATCCCAAGGGAACCTATAATCGGGATAAAATGTATCCTATGTCCTATTCCTGGATGCAAATTATCTGTGTGCCAAGTTTCAGCTTAATCCGTTCAACGGTTAGAGCGTGAAGGAGGGACAAACATTCAAGCATCCACATATCCAAACATCTATACAAACTTTCACATTTATAATATTCGTAGGATTAGTAGGATTATAATATTAGTAGGATACTGTGTGGTAAGGGTATAGGGTATGATTACTAAGTTAAATTCAAATTAATATTACTTTTTTCGTCTTATTAAACGTACCTCTCATTAAACAAAAGTCATAATTTAATAATAACTATTACTAGAAATATATTTTTAACCAATAACATACAATTTTGACGTAAACGTATCGATCCATTATTTGTCGATTTAGGTAATTTGTTTCCATAAATTGTATTCTATTTTTATCATGAATTCATGATATAACCTTTATAAATATTATATGAAGGTGGTACATTATACTAAGCAGTGATAGTGATTTGAACGTTGGTCTTTTGAACAGGAGTTCCTAGGTTCAAACCCTAGCACACACATCTAATTTAAAAAGTTATATGCGTATTAGATAATTATCACGCTACGGTGATCAAACATCGTGAGGAAACCTACACACCTGAGAGTTCTCTATAAAGTTGTCAAAGGTGTGTGAAGTCTACCAATCCGCACTAGGCCAGCGTGGTGGACTATGGCCTGTACTCCTCACACTATGATAGGAGTCCCGAGCCCAGCAGTGGGATAGTTATGGGTTGCTATGATGATGACACCATACATTGTTTCTCTCTTTATTTCTTAACATTACCTTTAATAAATAGTAAATGGATAACTAACCGGATATTTAGTAATAATTTTCCGCATATTATCGTCTGTTTACCCTTGTGCCTAATTTGTAAGACGTGATTATTTTCCTCTAATAGCCGTATCAACGGTATGAAAGATTATATGGTACTCTTTGTGTAGGATTCACGCACGATAGCACCACGATTATGATGTAGTCGTTTAAAAATAGCCCTCTAATTGTAGGTTAATGTTAATTATTACTTGTAAACAAAAACCACTGTATAAATATGTTGTTATATTTACTCGACTGCGCAAGAAGAAGGGTAATGTTTTCGAGCGTTTTATCATTTCTTTGGTATGCTCTACAGACCAAATGGATTGAACTTCAACATGTGTGGTATCATTGCATTTATCTTCACTTAAGGAATGGCATACTTGTAGGCTATACTCGTATATATTTTTAAGGTACCCCCAAAAAAATGTAGTTATGTTTTTTGTTTTTCCATTAATTTTATTACTTGTTCAGTTATTATCCTGGCAACACCGAGTGCTCCATATTTCCCCAAATGGGTAAATGAAGTAGGGACTCTCACAACACTCAGTAAATTGTTGGTTCTTTAGACGATAATTGTGAAAATTCTCAGAGCGGTTGCGGTTTTGAACAACCTCAGTGAGTACGACTCACTAATTGACGTTGGGAAATTACGTTTTACACGGAATTTTTATAGGAAATTACGTTTCTATACCCGCGATTATGGGTTTAAATTCGGCTACGTATTTCCGTAAAAACATTCCGTGACAAATATGTCTATCGGGTCACTGTTTTGAGATTGATTGTGCCGAGTACATTTATAGGTTGTGGTGACATTTAATGGACTATAGAACCTGCACTGTGGTCGGAATTCGACCATGACTCATTATATCAAACATTAGATTATAGATTCGATTGATATATTTGCCTGGAAGATATCACTGTCTGAAGACGTGTTTGGCTAGCCTGGAACTAAAGTGGTCTATGATACAAAATAAAGTTATCAAACGAAATGCGTTTAAAGTTATTATGTTTAAATGATCAATCAAATTGTAGTGTTATTTTAATGATAACCTTACTTTAGTGTCCGGATGACACTTGAGACCACTTTTGCTTGGATTAATTTATTGTTTTTAAGTTCAAAAATGGTCATAGCCAAAAATGTTACATAGACCACTTTTGTTCCAGGCTAGCTTTTTAATGTTTTTGAACGTATGTATGTTCATATCTCTAACATTCTCTAGATTCTAAACTCGACGAAATTTAACATAGGTGTCTTAGAATTCGTCACGATTATGAGAGCGACATAGGCATTTTTTTCTATTACCGATTAATAGTTGTACAAAAAGATTATATAAAAAAGATAGAAAGTGCGTACGTGTGTAGCAGCAAGTATTAATATGGATGCGTCGACATCGACCGTGAAACGTCTCGACGGCATTTCAACGATTTCCTTTTTATGGTACGAGTATAGATGCTATTTATATACCCTTTAATATATCTTGTAATACCATGTTATGGATGTTACAGTTGTTATATTGTGTTATACATTCGCCGGGTAAAATTATTATTGTGTATGTGTGTGTGTCTACGATAGATTTCGAACTGATATTGTAATCCTTCTTGCTAACGAGTAGTTATTAGAAAAAAAAATCTAATGCTACAATATTTTTTTAGGATTTTAGTTGCCGTAATAAAAATATTATCATAGCTTAAATCACTCTTAACTGGGGGTAATTACCCCAACGGGGGTAAATCGGCTATTTGACGGGGGTAACGAAGGGCCTAATAATTACAAGCTTTTATTTAGTTTCACCTGTCCCGGTGTTTGTAATAAAATCTTGCAAGCTAATTCCACCCACTTCCCGGTGTCCGATTGAGCTAAAATTTTACACACTGGTCCAGTCCTGATGACAATGCATGTTTATAATAACCATGATGTGATACTGCTACCAGGATTGGCTCCAGACGATTGAACTCCTCAACGGTTAACAGTAGGGACTTGAAATTTTGCATTTTAACTTTTTAGTTATTTTTCTTATTAACAAGTAATAAAAGCTAGTTTAAAAAAATATATTTTAATTTTTCTTGTTTAATTAAGCAAACAAATAAAATGGGAACAAAACAAAATAGTGTACAATCAAAGCATGGAATGCAGTCATTTGCGTTCGCATATGTTGCATATAATAAATATGAGGCCGTTTTTTGTCTCATTATGTACAGAAAGCATGCGGGCGTGACTGATTTCATCATTGAACTGATAGTTATTTTGTTAGTAATTACCCGGTGCGTTTGCATGTCGACTGTATTATGAAAGTGCCATTAAACACTTCTCTACAAGGCCCGCATACTATGTTGTGTCGATATTTATTATCGTTACTCGTCAATAGGTATAGGCTTGGTTAGTCTTTTTATAAATGATCTCACCATTTTCAAAGTGGAAACTTTCAGTACATTTTTAACTGACCGCACAAAAAAGGTAATATTTTGCGAGCGTATGTATGTATGTTCATATCTTTGGAACGCCCTACAGCCCAAGCTTGAGGGTTTCAAATGGGGTGTCAATTGATTCGTCTCCATTGTTAGAGTGTCATAGGCTATATTTTAAATAGGGGGTCCTATTGGCAGCAGTATGGTTTTTGTTTTTTTTTTATTCATTATTACTTGTTATGAATAATGCAGGCATTTAAGATTTGACAAAATGAAAGTGTTGTGTTCACTTATTTCGTAAATGCCGTGAACAACACTAATAGACAAAGAATACACAGACACTAAAATTCATCTTACAAATTTCTACCCCTCCTGGGAATTGAACCCAGGACCAAGAAAAACAATTCCGCATGGCAACTATTGCGTGAGAAAAATTGTTGAAACTACTTATTTATACATATATGTATTAACCATACAGTGTATAAAGAACCTCGTAACTAGTATAACAAATAATATACTCTTTATCTGTGAGCAACATTGTTTCAAAGCTGGGTAAAACAAAAACTCCAGTCGGCAGTTATTACAGTGCACTTTAACTAAAGAACGTCTGGTCTGGAGTTCAAAACGTTGTGAATTAATGTGAATACTGTTCTGTAAAAATAACTGTTGGGGGCTTAACATTCAGTGTTCTTTTTAGGGATTCGCTTACGGTCTAAGGTTCTATAAACCTATAGAAATAAAGAAGAGGCGATTTTTATTTATTTTATAATCACAATACATCAATAGGTGAATCATTACTTTAAGAGCCAAACATAATTAAAAGTAATAATAAGATAGATATTGTCATAATTTCAATTTAATGGACTACGTTTTTAAAATCGCATTTATGTCACCATCAATGATCTTAAACACTTTGGTCAGTTAAAGGCAATTAAAATATCTTACAAATAGCTGATTAATTTATTTTCTCGTGTATTTTGTGTAATCCATATATAGATTACCATTAATCTTGTGTCACAATACTGGCAGGAACGGTTTAATGAATGAAGTTATTTTTGACGTTTCATTCAGTGAATGGGAATTCAAATATCGCTCGAGATTCTTTTGGATGCGCGCCAGAATGTTACGCTAAAGTTGAAATAGTAACGTAAAATCACAAACCAAAAAATAGACGCAGTCTTCAGAACAAAGAAGCGTAGTAGGAAAAAACATAACGTTAATAACAAATGATAACGTTTCCCGGTACATTGCTCGGCGGACCGTGCTCGGTGACATACGTCAAATCGAAAAAAAAACAACAAAATTGAACTCACTTTTTTGTTCTGAAGACTTTTAATAAAATACCCACAAATTTTTCGTAGTTGGATTTTATGTTTTTCTAATAATGATTACCAGTTTGTTTCTTAAGTTGTTTGTAAGTTACATCAGTTTTAAACAATGCTTCTGTCTTCAAAATAAGTGGTGATGAAATTTAAATTAAGTGTATGACAGGGACATCTATTTTTCTTTTCTGTTTTATAAAGATATGATCTGTTACTTAACTTGGTAATGGCCTATAAACCTATTCCGTTAAGATTTACCTTAAGCAATTCAAAGCTATAGTTTCCTTTCAATTGTAAAGATGTCACAATTTCTTTATCGATCTGTGACGGTGTAACGGAAACGTCAATAGGTAAACAATGACCAACGAAAAAGATGAGGAAGCGACACAACTTTATAGAGGAAACGAATAATTTCAATAACAAAAACAAAAAAATTGTTATCGATAGCGAATCAAGTCAGTAAAGTACGTAGAAAAAGTGTTTTCGTAACGGAAAAGTAAAGAATCATGGATAGATGGATGGATTGAGATCGCATCTAAGATTACTCAAGCATAACGCAATTTTATGCCTTGAAACATGATTATTAAGGTATGCTCAGGAAAAGATTTTATTAGATTATTCCAACCAGATATCGAAAGAGTCTATTGTTAGACAGAGTTTTGGTCGGATTTCGACCACCGAACTGGTCAAGTAGTTATTCAAAATTTCTCCAGACCAGAATATTTTTGCGGAATAAATATACATAGTACATTCTACGTCATATAAATATTTTCCTTATAAATCGGCTTCCTGGTAAATAAGCGCTTCTAAAAGGAAAATGTTACTTTTACGCTTATAAAAAGCCAAGTAATTATTACCCGACTGTTACAGAAGGAGAGTAACGGTTTTCGAGCTTGTCTATAAATTTAAGTGCATATAATTATGGACATCCATTTTTTTCTTTCCATTTTTATTTTCTTTCTTTTCTCTTGATGGATTTCAACGTATGAAGCTTCAATGGGTTTTTCTCCATTAAGAGAGACTAATAGACTATTGCAACCCCCCAATTTGTAGTAGTCGTATTAAATAATTATTGTTTCTCTATAAATTACTACTACTTTTTCAATTACGTCATCAAACAAACTACCATCAAACATTTTAAATACGTTTATCTGTGTTACTAGAACACAAAAAAACAGTCCGACCTTGGATCTGACACGGAATGCCTCTCACATCAATACATTTACTGATTGACTGACACGTGGTTAGAACTTCAAACAACAATCTTATTCGGATTTACACTCTTTTGACATTGATTCTGATATGGATGGAACTAACTGATAATCAGATGGTAGATTAGTAGATGTGAAATTGTTTGGCCTATTGACATGAATTTAACTGTATCTTACATTATGATAAAATTGAATGAAATACATAAATAATCCTGAACTCAGGGCGTTACTTACGCTTTATTTTATTTAAATCAGTCCGCTCTATCAAAAGTTATAAAAAATTTAAGTTTGTATAGAACTTCTCTAACTGACGTTACTGTCAGTTGACATGGTCAGCCAGTTTGAAAAGACATACACCGAAGCGAAGCGACGGCGGGTCGACTAGTATTTATATAAAAACTTAGCGGACGCGTTTGTCATTAAAGTAATCCTAAAAGGGTATGGTTTAAAACTACAATATGAACCCGATAGGTGGTGCTAAAATTGAGATACTTCGAGGGATTAAGGAATATTGAAACGCCGTCATAGCAAGAGTTTTGTAATTGAATGATAATTTACTAAAAATATTATGAAATTTGAAAGTCAGAAATACCAGATTTGGAGAACTAGGGATTGATTAAACTATAGAAGATAACATATGTGGTAGAACAACGTCTGCCCGGTCTACTACTAGAATTAGTATTCATATAAAAGAAAAACCACAATTAAAATTGTAACGCAACAGTTCAATCCAAATTCTTTTATTTCGAAAACCTACTACTACATTCCAATTTATCCATTCTTTTATTTCGAAAACCTACTCATTCCAACATAAAATTCCCATTCAATATACTCAAGCATCCCACAAGTTCCCGTAATTGCTGTTAACCAAACAATTAGTGGCACTAAATAAAATACGTCGGTGGCTCCCCCTATCGACGGCACCCTACTTTAACTGCATACAACGTTTTAACTCTGAACCAATACGGGTATTTATTTATAACGGTTCATTCACTGGTGTATTTATAAGTGTTTGGGATATTTTCGTTTGTATATCTTCTATTTATTAATACGTAAAGAGTTCCAATTTCGGTACATATTTAAGAATAATACAGGCATGTATGAATTTGAAATTATGGTTAAAGCGTTAAATTTTGTTTAAAATACGCTGGAAAAACATTTATTTTTTTATTTTATTTTTATATGTTACCTATAACTTAACGTGTAACACTAACTTGGAAGAAGCCTCTTTAGACTTAAAAAGATGCTTTATTATTCTTCTTGCAACGTAGTCGGGTATGGAGAATAGAGGAAAAAGAGATGCTTTACTTTAACTAATACATACACACACCTCATGTACACCATACCACACGTTCCGCACTGCACCACACTTCCCACGGAAGAAAGAATTAACAGATACATTCCTTGCACTCGGACACCACCCTTAACTACACGCACGCACACTCACGCACACACAAACACACACACGAAATTACTCCACGAACACAGTCACACTACACCTAGCTCCACCATAAACACACGCACACATACACAGTCGTGTAACATCAGATTGTTAACCCTATGTTCTGTTGACAGACGGGCGGAGCGGACAGCGCAAGCGGCGGCTCCGGCTCGGGCATGGAGTGCATGCAGCTGCGCTCGCCACCCGGTCCCTTCCACTACCTCATATCGGAGCAGGCTAAGTCCCTCGTCGCGTTACAGGTCAGTTATTACCGTAGACACACTTTTTACATTAATAGAGGTGTAAACTGGTCACTTCAGTATCTCGTGTGGGAGCAAAAGTGGAGATGGGAATGGTAAGTGGTCCCTTGTGCGCCCCATTAAGGACCAAGCAAGTCTCTCGTCGCGTTACAGATCAGTCATTACCTTAGACATACTTGTTACACAATTAGAGGTTGGGAGGGTAACAGGTTAGTAGAGTAACTGATATCAGAGCAGAGAGAGATGGGAATGGACTCGTCACTTGTGTACCTTATGTAGGAGCTGACTAAGTCCCTGTAATGATGGATAGTTGCTGATGGCCCCATTAGGTTTTACAGCTTGACGAAGAAAGAAGCTACTAGTTTAAGATAGAGATGGTAACTGATCATTTGTGTACTTCATATGGAAGCAGGGTAAGTCATTCGTCGGCTTATACTCGTAAGTTAGCATCAGCACCATAGTTACAGTTGTTAAAGAAATGCAGATGTGAATGGTAACTGATCACTTTGACCATGGTGTAAGCAAAATTGGCGTTGTTCTTGCCCTGTCTATTGATGCTGAATACCAAAAGCAGTGGCTATAAATAGGTGATGCTAAGCATGATAACATTAGCGACGGTTAAATGTCGTACACGTAGGATTTATGGCAATATATGTATAGTGTATAATTATGTGTAGTATTATGACAAAGGCTGTCGTTTACTAAACGTTGGGTGGTCCCTACGATGCGTTGCTGGGATGTTATCAGTATCCCTGTTAACTCACACGTTGCTATCGCACGTGTTAATTTCACGACCTGCAATCTTCACCAAAACCCCATCCCAATTTTACAGGAACTCCAGAATGAAGTCGGGGCTTTGCTCGAGTTCCGCGATCTCGTCATCGAGACTTTCCCGAACCTTCGCTCCAAGATGGCGCCGTCGACGCCGGTGGCCCGTCGCGATTGGGAGCCAGGGGTGCGAGTGCGTCGTAAGCTGGCAGCCGCTGGGGGGGACGGCAGGACGAAGCCCCAACCCAGCGTTCAGGACTCCGGCTTCAGCACTGAGACCTCGTGTGGCAAAGACGCTCACTCCTCAGCGTCTGCTTCAGCTACGGCGTCGAGGTCGCGCCCGCTTGAAGACGAGCTGTGGGCGCTTTTGGATGTCATTCAGCGGA
>LGAG01001243.1:116041-127514 GCA_001278395.1 Lerema accius
ACTAATTTATTTACCCTCATCTAACCTTGTAGGAACTTCGGTTCGTATTAATAACACGATCTCAACTTAAGAACCCTATTTCAAGACTTGACTTCGATTGATTTGTCATTAATCAATATTGTAATATAGGAATCAACATTAAAGATATCACTGTTATGCTGAGATCGAGTTATTAACACGGTTCATAGTGTAGTGTCATTGCTACGTAGCTCAAACTGTAGTATCACTAACTAACAATTACTAATTGACTAATTTGGGGTATCTTTGGTATTGGAACTTATTGTTTTGTACTACACCCGATGACTAATGGTAGAGGCTATAATTGTATTGTGTAAACCTTCCAAATACTATTGCATTGTGGATAAGAAAAAGTTACAAATTTTAAGCAATTTAAAATGTTTGTGGACGCCTAAAACTCAGTTATAATGTGTCTTTTATTATCATATTCCGATATATAATATCATAATGTATGAATAAAATTTGAAAATGGCCAATTTTTTGTAATGGGTTTGTGTATTTTGTATATTCAAAATATTAATTCTAAGGAGCCGTTCAAATATTTGGTTCGTTTTAGTGACGATTTGATAAATAAATTGCGCACATAATATTTGAATGGCCTCTAGATAATTTTTTGATCATGTTATTGTCTGATTTAATTAATCTTTATTTTAAATATCAATTGTACTTGTTTGATGAACTTAATGATAATTGCCAATTATTGTAATGTTATCAAATTAATTTGAAACTTTCATTTGTTAAATTTGTTGTGTACAATTTTGAATAATTTTACTTTTATTCAATTTATTTTATTACGCAATATTTTATTGAAGGCCATGTTTAAGCTTTTTTATTGAATTTTTTTTTTTTTTGTAAATTCAAAATAAATTTTGTCATTGATAAAAATCTAATAATTGTTATAAATAATATTGATTTTCGTTGTCTATTTGTCATAATAATTATGTATTTTTGTTAATAATCTGGCCAATAAGTTGTTATTGTAAAGTTCGAACAAATCTTTAATTATGCATTGTATTGTCTCAATAAATTTGTCAGGAATGGAAAAAAAAATGTTATGGTAAGTTTATAAAATTGTTTAAAAACACATCACAAGCTGTCATTATTACACAGTTTCGTTTCACAAGTAGAAGTAGATTAGTTTTTATTCTTTTTTTTTTGTTTTGTTCGAGTTATTTTGTTTTTTATTTTGTGTGATTTTGTTTCATTTGTATTTGTTTGACATAGTGGCATAACGGCAAGACTGGCTACTCACGAAAAGCAACGTTATGGCTGACTGCACTTTTAAATGATTTGGGATCACAGTAGGACTTATAATAACTTATGTGCACTGGCAAATTATTATAAAAGGGATATTTTCATCCCTAATCTCTAGGTAAGTATGCGAGATTTAACTTGTGCAAGTCACGTGCATTGATTAATTAATAATTTTGTTTAGTGAAGTTCAGTCTGTAACCAACTTTAATTATTGACATCTCGCCTGTAACGAACTTTGATTGGTATCATTTTGCTTGTAACAAATTTTGATTAATGACTCTGGCGTGTAACGAACCTCAATTAGTGACATCTCGCATGTAACAAACTGATTAGTAATATCTCTCGTGTAACAAGTAACATACTTACTTAGTTAGTGTAGGTACTCGTATATAATTATGTTTTTTTTTGCAATCTGCCATTACCAGCGAGGTGTACTATACGCTAATCTTCAAGAATAGTAAGAAATGGAATGTGACAATTATATTTAATGAATCACGTTTTGTGATTCAAATATATAACTTTAATAATTAACTAGTTAGTAGTGTTGTTGAGAAATGTTTTGTAAATCGGAATAGTGAGTAAAAAGGCGAAATTTATGAATTTGTTACAAATTGCCATGCAAATAACAAATAACTGATGTTTTTCACGGTTAACGCATGACATGTAATGGTATTTTGTACTATAGATATTTTACGTGCTTACTAAACAACCGAACAAAGAGTTCCGAGTTACATTGCGTGACTTTTTATCGTCTTTACGATATATATTTGCTGTCTCGTTCTTACTTTAAAGAAAAAAGCGTTTATTTGAATAATTTTCGTGATTTCACTTCGAGCGCTTATGACATATCTATAGTAAAAAATATTATTGATGACAATAATTAGCTTTTATTCGTGTGTTCGCAAACATGTTACCGACCACAGCTACTTGTGGCTGCAACACGCCACATGTGGCGGACACACGCTACTGACGCGCCATCTCGACCCTTTCACGTTCCTTCCGCTATCTGCTATATATTACCACGAGTGGCGTGTCGTAGCCACATTTGTAAGTAGTAAGCAACATCCACTTGTAGTCGTGCGTGACACATTTGCGAAGACTCTTAAGCGCTGTACAAATTAATACTTTCTGTTTGTTAATCGTTCTAAAAATTACGAATATTTTCACAATTTTTGACCAATTTTACATTGACTAGAAAATCAAATTATTCAATAAAATCAAACTCGACTTCAAAAGCAATTAAGTTTGCACAGCGCTTTACTAAATTCAACGAAACGTTTACCGTATTACCAATCCACTTATCAATACCACGTGTACCTAACTGTCAAGTGTCAACTGTCAAATGTCAACTGTCAATTATTAACCGTGTGTACCGTCAACAGCCACGCGACACAGAGAGCGACGCCGTGGCAACACTCGCGGAGTACGTGACGCGCGCGGCTCGACTGGCGCCGCTGTTCCCGCGCCCGCGGACACGCCCCCTACCGACCGACTTACTAGCTTACGATCCACACAACCTAGCGCTAGAACTCACTAAGTCTATCCTATACGAAGACGCGGCCTCCGTAGCGCTACAGTCGCTTCGTTCGGGCGTCTTGTGGGATAACAGACCGCAACAGTACTTCGAAAGTATGAGGTACGGGGAGGGTGGGGATGAAACGCAAGAGTTTCACGATTCGCTCGCGCAATAGTGCGGTAAACGTGCCGATTTTAGTGCTTTAAAGATTTTTGGAGTTCTACTTCTGATCGGTGTCCCACTTCTGATAGTTTATACTACTTCTGCTAAGTTGTTCTGCTTCTGATAGACTATCCCACTTCTGATAGTTTATTCCATTTACATTACTGTTGATAAGAGTCCATAGAATAGTTGCTGTTATTACAATATTGCTATTAATGTGTTGTGAAAATTTTCAAAAATTCACATTAATATGAGATAAACGTATGTAGCCGCGTAAATCTTTAAACTGTAGGTATATTAGAAACAGTTGATATTTATTTCAATATAGTCACGTAAATCGGCACGTTTGTCTAACAAAATGTCAAAGTATTAAACCAAATGGGGGCACAGAATTACATTCAGAATAGAAGTCCAAATGAATATGTTACAATTCAACATTTTAAAATCTGGTTGTTAAAAACATAGTCGCCATTGGTTTAATGCTGTTAATAAAATTAAGACCCATTTGATAAATCTTTCTAAAGTATCGATCATTGAATTCTGTCGTTCGTAGATATTGTCTTATTTCGATATATTTTACCAAGTTACCATTGAAATAATGAATCCAAGTCTTTTTTACACTGTAAATAGTTTTTTCTTCTTCCTAAGCTATTTTTACGACGATTGAATTTAATGTTCGGTTACTTTTTTAATACTACGTTTTACTTTTCTTTTCAATGTAATTATTATACATTTGTTAATTGTGGTTTTATATTTCCGTCTTTCAATCATTTTAAAAATCAAGGTATTTTAATAATTGTTGATAGATTTTTGTTGATCTAATTAAATTGATTGAACTTTTAAAACTATATTCAATTTAGTTTATGGCGGTTTTGTGTTTTAAAGCGTCGGTGAACCATTCTTGATTTTAAATCCTTAGGGCTCAAGTCTGTTAATTTACAAATGATTTAAGGGGACATTCAAGTATTACGTAACACAATTTATGATGCGCTACATAGTTATTCGAACAACGCGTTACGCAACATTGTTTTTTTTATTACTAAAAAATAGGGAATCTAAATCTTCTTAGTAGGTACGTTTTTAGGTAAAAATGGTAATTTGAGTGTTACGTAATGTTTATTGAGGAGGAGGGATGGTATAGACTATAGAAAAACGTTACGGTGCGTTACGTGGGGTAGAGGTTCAAGAATCCTCAAAAATTGCGTTACTTTATGCTTGAATGCTCCCTAATATAGTCTTGATTGTGTCTCGGTTGAATAGTATGGTCCTTTTGAAATATCGTAAATTTATTAGGACAATATGTTTATTATTGCTGAATAGATAATTAGTCTGTTACCTATGACAATCGAATTACAATCTTTTCTCACTAGAATAGCTATACTTAAATTTTTAGCAGATTTGAGCTCCAGCCTAATATTAATTTTATTGTTTTTTTCACAAATCATTCAAGTATTACGTAAGAATTAAGAACGAGTTTTAGTTTCAAGTTGAAGGAGATAGCTTCACTTTAGCTGACAAGGGGGGAAATTATGAAATACTTGAATGAATGAACTTTTATTTGCACACCAAAATAGATTATACTATAATTATGTATGTATGAGTATTGAATGTTACTACATTATAATACCTATATTGTGTCGACATGTCCTACGCATGAAATGGTAACTAAAATAATGAAAATTTTACGTTAGAGTAGATTTAAATTTCCACCTCCATAATAATAATACTCCATAATAATTAATTATTATAACTTCAGACACAAACACTAATAAGTGAAATGTGTTTGTCTGTCTGTGGCATTGTAGCTGATTAACTAATAAACCGATTTTAATGCAGTTTTGTTTAAAAGCTAACATGATTGACATGTTTCTAAGATTTTAATTCTTTTTTATAATTTTTAGAGGTTTTTGAATTAAGTAATTTAGTGTTTTACACTTAATGAATTACTATTCAGAGTGCAATATGTTTTTTTTTAATCCATCGATGCCATAGATTAACAAAATTGATACAATTGATTTTTTTTCTGTGGTTTTTGAAAATCTTATAATTTTGTGTTACCTATTACACATACACACATAATGAAATACTATTTAGAATGCAATATAAATGTCTTTTTTTAATCTATCGATGTCATAGATTATACAATCGTATAACTTTTGAATTGGCGTTGCCAATTTGTGCGTAGGATGTGTTAAATTGTTAAAAGGCAAGTGTGAATTGGTGATAATGTAACTTTGGTGGTAGCTACGAACTAATTAATTAATCTTCAGAAATCCTATAAAATACCTGTTTCATTAAGTATAAAAATTTTGAACTATTATATACCTATTAATAATAAAATAGAGTAACGAAATTTATTATTGTAGTAATTAATCGAATTCCTAATTCGTCTTTACTGAACTCGAAAATGGACTTGAAATTGTTTTATGAATTTTATAATGTAGGTATTATCGGAATAATTGTTGCTACCGCGTATTGTGAGTATATTAGAGTGAAATCGTGCAAGTAGCTACTTATAATTGTCATTCCTAAGCCACTTGGCTGCTTAATTAAGTGAGAGCTTGAGAGATAATGAGGTCATATAAGTATTACTTAAAGAGCGTATTAAGGATTTTGATATAATAATAGAGCTGAGAATTTTCTTTAATAAAGTTATAAAATATGATGCCACGTTATAATGTTTACTTGAGTATTGTATATTGTGTTTGTATACTTAACTTAAAAAATAGCTATTTCTCCAAAGTAAATTAAATTCTCTATTTTACCCCTTTAAGATTGATTTTCTCAACGAAAGGTAAGACTAAGGTTCAATTTAAAAAAAAGTGCTTAAAGGAGACGCATGTAGCGAATTAAATGTCAATCCCATTGTTTATTTGATATAGTAATAAGTACTAATAAGTACATTTTTACGTCGTTTACTTCATACTAAAGTACAGTTTGAGTAATACTTAATGGTCCCTATTGAAAGGCTGTGAAGAGTGAAGTTAGTTCGGGTTTCAGATAACCTTAGGGTATGTGTGAACCTCGCGACGGAAACTATTAGTTATTGAGTATTTTGTATGTATGTATGTATGTATCCGGTCTCTTTCCTAGTATACTGTGGAAACTTTCAGTTTTATTAAAACATGATGGAAAACGGTGTTTTTTTGCTACCAGTATATTTCTCTTTATCGTCAATATGATACATTGTATCTAGTCAGGTCGTGTTCTCGAATGGTTTAAATTTCTTTTTGTTGATTAAAAAATATATTTTTAATAGTCAAAACATTTTTTGCTAAATGAGAGGAAAATCATGTTCTAAAATTTGTATTTAATTGTATTTTTAACAGTTCTAAAATTTGTCTTTCATTGTATTTTTACAGTCATTTATTTGTATTCATTTATTTTTAAAGTTGAAATAATTGTATTCGATTGTATTTTTTTTTGTTAGTGTCCAGTGTATGTATGTGAAAGACCGTCGATAGTCGTGTATGTCTGTCTGTCTGTCCAGTCGTCCAGTGCCGAACGTCCTTTGACTTATAGCTGTTACTTTATAAACGTTTTCATACAGTTTGGTTACAAATAGTAGGAGACTGATTTTTATATTTTAAAGACTTCTGTCGTAGTTATATTATAGGCTTACCGATAGGGAATTCGTTTAGCCGTTTCCATGTAAATTACTTTAGTAAATTGCCTACGAAGGTGTAACTTGTAAGTGTAACTAGTGTAATAATATTCCAACTGTGTAGTGTAAGTGTAATGTAATGTAAAACTAGTGTAAGCCGGCTGTACAGCTCCAACACGCTATTTGTAAATTATTAGCCACTTGTAAGTTAAGATACTCATATTGTAGTTGAGTTGTGTAAAGTTGTACAGAAATCATATCATTATATATAAATTACTCAAATAAATTGTTCATATAATTTCTTCGTTTTATTTTCTTTTATCATTAATATTCGCAACGCGTCGCAAAATTCAAAACAAAAAAGCCTTGAATTACTTTTATTTCACATAAAAAAATAACAAAAAGTTTATGTAACTAATTTACTAATAATAATTAACAAAAGAAATTAAGAAATAACGTTAATTAATAATAATTCAATGTTATTATTGTTATAAATTAACATTAGACTAAGCAGCAATTATTATTTATTTATGAAATTAAACTTAAAACAATACAATTGACAAACAGAAATAAATTCAAAATAACACTTAAAACAGCTTATAAAGTTAAACATGGAATCTAAAATTATAATTACGTTAATGAAAACTAGATTAAAAAAATTATAAGAAAATTAAAAATGTAACGCGATATTCATGAATTAATATCCTTAACTTTATATCGTTTATTATAATAATGTTTTATTAGGAGATTTTTTTAAATTAGATTAAATAAATATAAAAAACAAATTAAACGTAACGCAACGTTACTCTTAAAAACTTAAATTTTTATGTCAATATTCTTAAATTATTTCAATTAACGCGATTTAAACACAGTTACACAATGTCAAACTTAATCAACATTATAATTTTTTAATTAAAGTTAGATTAAAAAAATTATAAAAAAAGTTAGTAACAAAAATTATAAACTTGAAAAAACGTTAATTTTTTTATGAAACATTAACAAAGTAGCTACAAAATAATTTAAGTTAATTTTTTTTAATTTTAACGTTAGTCGTTATCAAACTTAGGCCCCAACATGATGTCAGTAATTTCAAGTGTGACGGGGTCCTTTTGTAGTCTGATGAAACCATACCGGTACAACTCTGAAATATAGTACTATGCTTTCAAATTGAGACAATTGGCTTGTTTAACAAGCTTGGCTTTATGAAAAAGGAGTAGATTAAAAAAAAATATGGGCATAAGTGTATCATTGATACTTTGACTAACTGACTATATGACTGTTTGAATTAGAGTTTAACTTGATGACAGGAATTTTATGGAAGTATTAACATTTTTTATAAAGAACGTTATGGTAACAATGTCCGGTGTTGTTGAAAGTGTTTGTATGCAAATAGTAATTAAATTCGTCCCAGATGCGTTGCCGGTCACAAATAGGGCACACGGGGCTTGCAATTGTATTTTATGTTTTTTTATAAACATTACATTATTTAAAAGATTTCAATGTATATCAATTGAATGGAATTAAATGGATGGATTTGATCCATAGTTAAGGAGAGTAATGTTTAAAAATATTGACTAATGGTTAAATTAGCCCTTAAATCATACTTAATAAGACACTAATTAAATCATTAATTAATATTTTAATCATTGCTCACCTTAACTACAGATGAAAAAACCGACCCTAAGTCATAATAATATTAGAATATACTTACTAAGTATGGAAGTAAAGCAGCGGGCCACGACGATGTTCATCCGCGCCGGCAGCGCGGGCCCCCGGGCCACCAGGGCCCTCACGTCGAGGGGCCTCTGTCCCTCCTTGATGCAGCACAGGATCTTCAGCATTGTACCGCGGGTGCCCCAATTGTCGCTGGTGGTGAAATTATTTTTTTTAGTACTGTAACTGAGTATAATAGTGAAAGAGATATCAAATATATACTTAAATTTATACTAATATATAAAGCTAAAGTTTGTTTGTTTGTTTGAACGCGCTAATCTCAGGAACTACTGGACCGATTTGAAAAATTCTTTTAGAGTTAGATAGTCCATTTATCGAGGAAACTTATAGGCTATATAACCTCACGCTAAGATGGATAGGAGAGGAGCAGCAAAAAAAAAGATTCCAGAAACGGGAAAATTACGCGGACGGAGCCGCCGGCGACTTCTAGTTATTAATATAGATTATACCTACATACAACATACATACCTTCAAAAGCTACCCCTTTACCCCAAACATATATATAAACACTAACCGTATAAACCTAGTAGACTCAGTAGTGTGCACGGAGTCTCCGAGAGACACCTTGGTCCGGTCCAGGCTGCCCAGTGGAGTCTCCGAGCCCTCGCGCGGAGGCCGGGGGCCCGCGTCCGGCCTGCCCGCGTCCTGCAGCAAGCTGTCCACTGTCACCATGCCGCTCGCGTCTTGGATGTTGCTTGGAATGTTTTCTTTGTTTAATTCTGTCAAATATAAAAAAAAAAATGTATGTGGAATATTGGGAAAATAGTAACTAAAAAGTTTTTTGTTAATATTTCTATTGTTATTAGTACTCATTTTGATTTTAGTTCTTAACTTTACTCAGACACACACTCCCTACATGTTGCTTAGTTCGGAGTCCCGGGTTCGATTCCCAGGTAAGCAAAAATTTTAATTATTCATTTAAATGTCTATTATCCGTCTGTGTGTTGTCTATGGTATCCAATCCATGAAACAGGGATTCCTACTGTGGAATTATAAGTGTGTAACATTATTACATACATACCGTATTCAGTAACGGACTCAATACTTGAAGCCGGTTTTCCTTGACGTTCAGACAGAGATTTAGTAGCTCGGCGACGCGTTATCGGCTGTTTAAAAAAAAAAATACTACCTTATTTGTAAACACATATATTATAATACCTAATTTGTAACATCATTAAGAGTTCATACGAATTCGTACAAGATACGTACGAATTTAATATTTACCATAATTAATATATGTATGTATAGATTAGTGTGCAGAGAGATAAATTATAATATATCAGAAATTTTATCTAAAAAAACAATACCCACACAACAATGCGTATGATACACAAACACACTTCAAAAGACGCAGTTGACATTAATCCAGGAATATTAAACAAGTTTAGCCATTGTTCGGTAATAATGAATTATTGGTCGAATTTCGAGCAGAGAACACTTACACTCCCTTCAAGTTCCGAGCACGCGGTTCGTTTCCGTGTTTGTTGAGAAATAGCTTCTATAACTTGCGTGGGGAGGTCCGATATATCTGTCACCATTACCTGATAAACAAATTATAATTATTTAATTCGAATGTTAAAAATATAACAGAAATTAAAATTATACTATACAAAAATAAACTAATCTTCAATAGATCAAAAAATCCCACTGCAAGAAATCGGGGGGCATATAAAATTGGGGCGTGAAAAAGAAATGTACATACATACATACGCCCACAAAACATTTTCAAACTAACGTAATTGGATAATCAATTACATTTACAGTTAGCTTCGGCACAATAACCTTAATATAACAATACAATGAAATAACCGATAAAAGAAATAAAAATAACCTCCGGCAAAATAACTTCCGGCACGGTAATTTCCGGGACAATGACTTCCGGTGCGCTAACATCCGGTTCCATCCGGTCCGATATTACAGCGACTTGTGGCTCCATCTGTCGCGGCTGTGGTTCAAACTCTTCATCGATCTTGTCCAATACTGATTGGTAGTGAGATCGTTCTATTAGACGCGCCATTGGTAGCTGTTGAAATAATAAATTAAATTAAAAGTATGTATTAATAGTTAATATATATATTTTACTAGTAATCGCCCGTGGCTGCGCCCGCGTAATTAGTTATCATTTATAATTAAGAATTTATTTTAAGTTTTTTCAACCACGTTTCATTGTTCTGTAGATACATTCATTGCTCTGTGGTTCTGTAGACTAAGCCACGTTTCGTTAGGGGCTGTCTATTAATCACGTGATGTTTTTTTAGCATTTTTATTCCCCCAAGATGATACATAGTGAGGCTAAAGACTGACAACTCGCGTCAATTACGTGTATTACAATTAGTAATTAGTACCTACAAAGAATCTTAAGTTTTTTTATTCATAAAATAGTTATAAAATATTGGGATTACCGAAAAAATAAACACGTGATATATTACACCCCCTTCACTTTATGATATGTCATATTTTTATGAACTCCCTTCCCCTTTATAGCATTTACGCATAACGTAATTAATTACAGCCCTTTATATATATTTACATTACCTCAATTTCCCTCTCAGCAAGTGTCGGCCCAGCAACAGGCCCCAAGTTCCTCACAAACATCGGCGACAGCGAGTGCCCCAGCGCGCGCGCCGCGCCACACAACAACACGTGCACGGGCACCATCACCACCACTCTGTCTTGACATGCCGTCTGTCACAATTTAAATTCAAATCATTTATTTCGTCTTAGGGACCAATTTAGCTTACTTAATGAATGTCAAAATTTTCTAATACAAATAACAATTAAGGAGAAAAAAATTACATCATTAAATTAAAAAGTTCGTAAAGTCTCGTTAGACGATACCTAGTATATCATCGACTTTATATTATAACACAGAAACATTGTACTTAAGCCTAAGTAAGCTAGTCTCGGGAGGAAATAAAAGCCGGAGGAAAAAAAACTCCTGGTACATGTGTATAATAATAATTGATGAAAATGAAACTACATTTAGTAGTTGATAAGTAAATATTTTGAGGGTAGAATGTTAAAGAGTAATACTGTAACCAGTATTGATTGACGGTAGTCACAAAATATTGTTAAATTTGGTAGATTTCATACTGACGTGCGGGTAGCAGATATTTAGATAGCAATGGATGTAATTGAGGGTAGAATGAATATTTGTTTGCGGGAATTTATTAAAGGTAGTAATA
>LGAG01001254.1:12738-34623 GCA_001278395.1 Lerema accius
GCCTGATGACAACTGATCTGACAGTGACACTGACTGACTTAAACAAATTGACATTAACAGCTTCGTCCTTTATAGAGAATTTCAATAGGTTTTGATAATTATCTAGGTTTTATAAATTTCACGATTATTTTAAAATTATTATAAATCAACTGCAGTTATAAATAAAGTTGTTAAAATAGCTTATTTTCTTTATTTATGATTGAATTTTTTCATATTCTGTGACTCAGACGAGCTTCACGTCACGATGCATCGGGAAACAGATAACTTCACTCTGTTCTTTATATGATTGCGTCGGACATTGACCTTTCAATATTGAGTTCGAGTTGGATTTCTGAACGCACAGTAGTTCTCGCTGACGAAAATGGCGGACTGTTCGGTCTCATAGTACTCGTCGTGTGTGTAAAGTAACGTGAAATATACTAGAATTTTAAGTGAAAATGTGATAATTATGAATTAAAACCTAGAGTGCAATGAAATATTAGTGAATTTAACCATGTGGCGGACAGCGGTGTTTCGTTTTGGTTTCGGAAACTGGATTTTTTTGGTGGCTTGTAGCTATTTGTTTACATGGGCTCAAGGTAGGCTCCTTTCTTTATTAAAATATTGCTATATAATATCGATCGGTGTGTCTGTAACGTGGGTTGCGGACGGGGAAGTTAAATTGTAATAAATTTAGGGATTTACGACCCTGTCCTCGATTCACTTGAGTTTATTTAGTGATAAGAAGTAAATCGAATTAGGAAGAACATTTTCATGTTCGTGTTTCGAATGATATTTATTTACAAGTCGTCGTGTTGAGTACACATTCGGGTAATTGTTTGTAATGATTAAAATGTCGGAATAAAACTTTAAATGGGCTTCTAGATCGTATTTAAAGCTCCGCTGATAGATTTATTGAGCTTTTAAAGTTGTTATGGATTGCAGACTGTAAATTACGTGGTGGTGTGTATTATATTAAGCAAGGGCCTAATTAAAAGCGTAGGGCCGATAGATTTATACTGTTTACAACATCTAAGTACTGTTAATGTTCTTATTAAGTTGTGTTAGTACTTTATAATGATCTGTATAGAAATGTAGTGCTTTTCTGTGTAATACTGTAATTACAATGTAATTTAATAAATGAAATAACTTTTAATTTAAATTCCAATTCATGTATTTACATAGGTATCAATAATACACTTATGCACGCCATTTTTTAATCTACCCCCGTTTCATAAAGGGGCTTTGATATGGAGAAAAAAAGAAGAAAAATCTGCTTGCCATCTTTAAAACAAAAACTAAAACTTAAACCACTCATGAAAAAAAATTGTTATGCTCAACAAAGATATAATAAATAATAAGGCTTTAAATAATATATGCTTAGAGAAGGGCAGTTATTATTATACTGTCTGTTTTTTTAAAAATAAACCCTGCTTATTAAATTCTTAAAACATATTTTCGATTGTGTGAATTTTTCAATGCAAAACCAAAATTTTATATTGAAACTTATGAAACAAACACTTTAATTTTACACAATAAATAAATCAACCTCTTTCAACTTCTTTGTATCAAACTAATAATTGAATTGAATCAACAATTCACATCTGAGGTATTTTTTCAGTTTTGTAACATGGGTTTCTTTAAAGGAAGTGTAAAGTGTGTTTCCGCTATTTCCTGGATCCCTTACTTGTCCATAGATGACAGTGACCACCTACCCTCAAAAATATCTTGTTAAAAATGTACTTCTTTCTTATACACTAATTCTGGGATTTTCTTAAATATCTAAGTTTCCTACTAACAGCAGTGGTTATCATCAATCTTCAGAATGTGATAATTAATAACTCTCACATTTGACATATTAATAACCTAAATTGCAACATGATATGGAAGACAGCTTGGTCTCAAGCAGTTTGCCTAGCTTACAGCTGAGTATTAGTGCTTTTAACAAGCTAAGCTCTATGCTGTATGATTAGATCACTTAATTTTTTTACTTCATAGAATAACCTCCCCGATTCAAGTATTTACGAATAACAGTTCTATGGTCTTCTATGGATTTTCTATGTATCAGTACCTAAATTTTATTACTTGCTGTAATACTAACTGCCCGGCAGTTTAACTTTGGGTCCCTTTTTAAAAGTAATTCATGCACACCAAGTTTGATATCATGGTTAAAGTTTATGTATGAAGTATAAAAATACAAAATATATTCTATTCTCATAATTATGAGTCAAAAATGCTTTTCACTTGCAAAACGAACTGCACACTACCACACTGCGTTTGAGACACTGACACATACACGCGTCAAACGGAATGCCTTGTTGGCTTGTTGGCGTTGATATAGGTATCTGCTAGTCGAAGTATTAAACGAGTGTATTTTTGACGTAATAAGTAATGGTCGAATGTATCTAAACTAGTGTTAAATTTTTATATCCTGATCCTGATCCTATGGCAGTTCCTAACAGACAAAAAAACATTCATAAACGTAGGAGAGGACGACCGTGATGAAAAAACCGCAGGTAAACATGTCAGATACAACATTAATATAATATCTGTTTAATATAAACTTAAACCATAATGTGTCTCCCGTATGTTAGGTACATCACATAGCTAAACTGGTGACTTCTTAAACACTCACATGTGTATAGGTCAGTAACGCGTTATGGCGTCGAATGCCATGCATTATTCCCATTGTTCCATATTAATCCGGCTCCCCTCACAATTTCGATCACCATTACCATTGAACGGCCGAAATATAAAACAGTATTGAATCCACGTGGTGCATTCACCGCGTCACGACTCACTCGTAAATCACCCGTTCGATGCCCGACGAAAGCCCGATTTACATTTTTATATCCTTTTTCATCACCGACGCTAATTTGCGGGAGAATGGCCCGTAATTCATAGTTGTAAGGGGTATATTTCCTTGCATTATAAAGCGTTTGGGTCGTACGATGTTATGGGCAAATTGTTTGTGGGAATAAAATCTTGCGATGAAATTATTTGAGCAAAGAATTCGTTTTAATGATGTATACTATACGCACGTAAAGAAATAGAACACATTTGCTCCGTTCCTATTGGCCAGGATGGAGATTTCTTAGCCAACAAGCCCAATAGATGATAATTATTAGGTTGCAATGAAGTGCTCGTATGTCCTAGTTTAAAAACTTAGTAGTAACTATAAATTATCAATAATGATACAGTATGTAGTTTTAATTTGATTCGTGCGTAAATTGCGTCAATTTCAGGCAAGTAGAAGAATCAGCATACCTGTAGTAATCCGCCAACAAACATACAATACACCGCCATAATATAACAACGCCACAAAGTGAATGGCTTCTGTTCCCCATTGTTTCATTTCGTCATAATATGAAATTGCTTTCCAAACTTGACAATAGTACGCAAAATTGGATCTGACGGCTGCTTCATTTATGGAGAAATGAAAGATATTAAATTTCGAGGGTTTATCGGATTATTTAATGTTATATTTTGGAATGTAAGGAGCTCCTTCTACCGTTGAGTGAGCCTAATAGTACCGTTCACTCAACAGTTAAATAGATACACTATTTCTATCTCATGTAACTATTCTAGTTAACTCTAATATTATCCAGTAGATACAAGAATGCATAGATTGCAATAGACAAATAACTGTACATTAAATCAGAAAGTGAAATCATAGGAAACTAACCGAACACGAACAGGAAAAACTCAGCAAATGATTTCTGTGTATTTATTGAATAAAGCAATCAGTAGAACAGGCGAGTTGAAGACAAAATGGCGGCTCCATTAGGCGCGATACAAACACGAGATCCTTATCGCTTGCTAATGGTCACGGGCTGGGCGCCAATGTTGCCAATTGCATAACTTTAGCCCTTAATTATACTTATTGTTTTATTTCGTGCAATAAGTCTCTGGGATTTTGTGAAGCAATGCGCGTTCAACTTGCTTTTTGACTTATTAAATTCTAAGAAAAATATCGACGAATTTGGACCGATTCAAACTTCTTTGGTGGTGGATCTTGCTGACCCACCAGATAGCTAGGTACCATACCTCCTAGCTTAATCCTGGTGATATTCGTACATAGTAGGGTTTTATCTTACGTAATTAGATTCATTCGTAACTTTATTTCTTTTGTTTAGATTAATGAAGACTACTAATAGCTTTGGCCTACCGATGTCCATGGCTACATGGTTAGTTATCTTCTAAAAACCTTACCACCGAGTAAAAGACGAGTAAAGCAGCATGCAGCAACCAGTGCAACACTTCATCAGCATAATCGGAAGAGCTTGTCCTATTAAAGCACTAAACGAGCCCCTGCAGTGTCCGCGCCAAGTTGACTTCCGACCGCTGCCCGCCGAGACACCATTAACGTCCACACGCTTAATAAATGCGGCAAAATAGCGCAATTGAAAACTAAAGACCTTTTTTAACTAATAAAATTGGGCATAAAACAGATTTCAGGATACTGCAGCATAGTTTGTGCTGAGCTATCATAGCTTTTGCTAGCTTCTTTCTTGACTAACATTCTTCGCTGATGATGTTGGTGTTACTGATTTCTATCCTCGCATTGTTGATAATGCAGAAGTGTGAGTGGATATTTACGTTCAGTTTTTATCAGCTACAACCCCGCCGATTACAGAAAGTATTATTAAAATTATAATAAAGAGTCAGGATCTACCCATCGACCTAGTTATCCTCCATTGAACAGTACAGTACCAATCAAAAAACGATATATCATCCACTAGATAAGCGAACAAGATAATATTTTATGAATGTTTTTGCGAAATGAATAAATCATGATAGAACGAATGTGTTGCGAATTTGTTTCGGAATAAATTATCTATTTTTGCTGTACGATCTTTTTGGCACGACTGGGTAGATAGTTGATAACTCCCTTTATATTCTCCAATTTCAATGTTCATTCAGAGGCTCTTGATATCTGCCTAATATTACTGCTTTCATATAGTAACGTATCACCGTCTTCCTCTGAGAATCTTGTCCTGATATGCGAAAAGGAGACCCATTTTCGAAGTCCTTTGAAGTCTTTTTAAACATATCAAATTGAAGCAAGTCTGGAAACGTAGCGATGTTTTATAAAGTACCCGTAAACAATCAAACCTGCTTGACAAACATACCTTCAATTAATATACTAACGTGTTTGTTATACGTCAAACGTTGCCCTACACTGTAAATGTTATAGGACAAATATGACATTTGGCTTGAACTTCCGGGGACTACATAAACTGCATTACACTTAACAAGAATTTCTGACTCGCCCGATTGCAGAAGATTTGACTCCGTTCAAAAAAGTAAAAAAAAATCTGTCATCATAATCTCAATTCACAATTTTTACCAACCCCGATGGAAACAGATTTTACGTGTGACAGGGGTTCATGAATAGGTAAACGTAATTCTTGTAACGCCGAGCGGGTCCTTTGACGTTCCATTACGGTCCTTCCGCCTCTATGCCTCCTGAAAAGGCTGTAAATTTCACCAAATTGTATTTTTCAGCGAGAAATGAGAGATTATTTTCAATTACCAACCTCTGTGCGCGTAATTTGCACATTCATGCGACGTTTTATCCTTTTAAAAATGCAGTGTTGTTCCGTAGGGTGAATATATTACGTTCGAGAGACTGGTTTACGTATGACGTTAAATTAAAAAAAATATTGTGTCATTGCGTTTATTGCACAGTAGAACTGAACCTGTAATTTATACTGTGTAAATCCCGCACTTTTGTGCACATATTTCTTCCCTGAACGTGGGATGATAGATAGGTGATAGACTTGTGGTGATTATCTCATGATATCCATGTCACCAATCACACAGTCATCCTAATGGAGGAACGAGAATGGGGGAACACTTACCCCTCCCCCTAGAAATTATTGACAAGGTTGTACTGACTCAAGTATAAATCAACATAACAATAAAATAGTTTATTGCGATTGCTGAGTCAATCTACCGATTTAAAATGTTAAAGATTTTTATATTGACATGGTCCCTTTAAGATGTTAATTGTTACGTTACATGGTTAAAACAGTAGGTCTCTTAAGTAGAGATTGCATATAAAACTAATAACCGACTTCCCACCTAGATCTCACAACGTTTTACGTTAGAATAACTGAGTAGCGAGACTTAGGTTTTTTGACAAGTATTGTTTTTATGGGTTAAAATGTTCATTTCCAAAAATTCACTTGTACACAACTTGAAGAACCTATAATTTAACCTATAACTCAGCTTTAAGCTGGCAACACTTCGACGAGGGCCTACGACTAGCCCGTTAATCTTCGGAGCATCATCGTCAGTGTTTCGTCAACCGCTTACGATCTTTACGAGCCGGAGTACGATTGGCCGGCTATATCTTCGAGTAATGATGATGAGTAACGTTAATCTAAATGGAATGCTAACGACTGTGCGATAATGTAACGGGGATAGTTTAAAATGTCGCTCGAATGCTTTCAACATGCTAATGAGCTGTGGGCCACCTGCTGAATGATCATTTGGTATTGGTATTAAGGGATTTTCAAGAATGACTCATCACTATGAATAGGACAACATGTTATTCGCTACTGTATGCATCTCTTTCTAACACTAAGACAAATATTAGTCATCATTCTAATCATTATTATCATCACAGTCTGTCGGTGACGTATTACCCCATTTCTTAAAGATTGGGACTACTAGACGTAATTGACTTATTATAACGTCTCTGTTAAACTCATACAAAATCAAAGCTGGACCCATATGAAACTGTCATTGCAATCGGAATCCTGATGTAAAGGAGTATTCAATTTATGTGTCTGTTAGATAAACGTGATTTTACACTAATGAATTAACAACAACTAATATTCTCACTTGTATCTATTACTAACGGAATCTATTAACCAACTAACAGTCTCCCCTTAGTCCTACTCTATGTTTGTTACAAAGTCCATACAGGGATTACTGGCACTACCATTGCTATCGTAACACCATAAAAAAACGTGTCCGTTTAGAGAATGGAACCTAGGACTCATAGCTTCATATTCTCGATGTTAAGTTTCATGTTTAAAACTCATCTGTCAATAACTCGTGCGTCGACCCCGCCCGGCGTCCCCTGGAAGCCACATCACGTTACATTTCGATGGAGACGGAAAAAATGTGATTTATTTGTGCGTGGAACGGAAAACTTGCCGTCAAGGGTGAGACGGACAGACGGAAGTCTGTATTGTGATATTTTTACAAGCCTTTATTTAGTTTCACCTGTCCCGGTGTTTGTAATGAAATCTTGCAAGCTAAATTTCACCCACTTCCCGGTGTTCGATTGAGCTAAAATTTTACACACTGGTCCAGTCCTGATGACAATGCATGTTTATAATAAGCATGATGTGATACTGCTACCAGGATTGGCTCCAGACGATTGAACTCCTCAAACGTTAACAGTACGCACTTGAAATTTTGCACTTTTTAACTTTTTAGTTTTTTTTATAACAAGTAATTAAAAGCTTGTTTAAAAAAAATAATTAAATTTTTATAAGTTTTAATTAAAACTTCTTTACGTGCGCTTTTCTTGTAGAGTACGTTACCAGGTAGGTACCAGCGTTAAGAAATGTATGATCGGGCGAGGAAACTAAAGTTAAGAGAGATATTAGTTAGATATTAGTTAGTGACTTTAGTTTAAGGTTTAGGCTGAGGTTTAGGTAGAGATTAAAAAGTTAATCTAAAAAAAAATATGGTAGAAACTGACATAAAATCTGATAGCAAAAAGTATTAAAACAACAAGTTTTAATTTACTCTTGTGTTCCGAACACTAGTTTTTTTTATTAAAGTCGGTTCATCTGTTAAGGTTCAGTGACGAACATGAACGCTAAGACTTTATAAATACTAAGACAGGGTAATCTGAACACCTACGGAACCCTAATCCTGATGGGTTCTCGCTGAGTGCCGACAGCGACCCTATACAATATGATTTATTTCTGGCAGAAAAATAACCCGGTGTTCCGTGACACACGGCTCTCGATCACGTCCGTCCGTCCGTCCTCTCCGCGGACGTCCAGGAAGAAGGCTGTTTTACACTGGACACGACGATGCGTTACAAACTTATATTGACGTGAAGGCTTGAATTTTCTGCTCCTGTTTAAGAATAAGGGTTTGAAAAAATTACTTAAAATTTGCTTTGAAAGATGTAGAAAGCGAAATTGTTATCGGTTTCGCATTTGTTTTACTCGCGGATAAGAAAAACATAAGTTTGTATTACCATGATACGACATCTTTATAGTGTCCTAAAAACATGGTATTCGTATAAAAATGAAATAAATAAATAATGTACAGTCACGAGCATAAATATTGTAGTGTAATCACATCCCAGTAATATATGCATGCAAAATTTCAGCTGAATCGGACAACGGGAAGTTTTATAAGGGGGGTTATATATTTATGACACGTAGGGGGGTCTGATATTTATTCCCGTGACTGTACAAGCGTAGACTTGTACCAAAATATTAATTTTATTTTTATCTGATCGTCACCTTATTTCCTTGTCAATTTTAGACTTTTATACTCGTAGATACAGCCTAAGAAGAAAATGTCTCGTTGATAAATTGTTTATTCTGGACAACGCGTAGCCTCCCTGCTGAGTTCTTTACACCGGGAAATGGAAAAATGTTAGTGGGAATACGACCAGCTATGTTATTGCTCGAAGACTTAATAACATAATATCCTACGTTGGAAGTAAAGTGCGCCCGATATAAACGTTGACTAGGCGGTTAATCTAACATTTAACGAAATATTTCCTTAATTACAAAGCGATTTATACTTATTATAATGATACAACAAATAAGCAATAATTAATAAAGAAACGCGACTGCTATATTTATTGAACATATATACATAAATATAGCATATTATGTGGTCTTTATCCCACAAAAAGGCGAATCCAATGACATCCCACATGTTGAAATCCGTCATACCGTTTGCACTGTAGAGCCTGCCAAACAAAATTGACAAACATGCCCCAAAAATAACCTGTGTAGTCGGGTAAAAAGGTAATTTAAACAAAAAAATTGATATTCAAAGAAATTCTCAGCTTCCCAATATGTGCCCTGCAGTAACCGGACTCGTAGTGCCCACGCTAATGAAGGCAGCATCGATCCAGTTATTAGTACGTCGCTAGTGACAGCGGACGAGCTGATAGCGGTCGGCCAATTATATAGCGATAAGGAGACCGCTAATCGCGAAGGGCCGGTTGTTAGTGAGAGCGGAAAATAAAGACGAGCGTAGTGCCCGTTTATATATAATATTTTTGTGATTCAACGCCATGTTAGTTGCAAAAGGTGATACAAGGATACCTATTCGTTTGAAAAACAGTTTCTTAAACTAAGATTGACATGATATTAAATTAAGAATTACTAAAAACCCTTGACAGATTTCATCATCAAACGAAGTTATATAAGAACACTCATAAAAGTCATCAATTTTCACTTTCAGTGCGGATTTATATTTTGAGGCCCCACTACAATATATTTGCAGATGTTCAGTTATTCTTCCCTATTCTCACCCCTACAACTTTGGACGGATCAACTGATTTTTATCAAACATGTCTAAGAACTCGCAGATAAGTCACCTTTAACGCAAAAAGAACTAATTTAAAATCGCTTCATCCGTTCGGGAGCTACGGTGCCACAGGCAGACACACCCACAGACACTTCAAACTTATAACTTACCCCTCTGTTTGCGTAGAGGGTTAAAAATAATTGACGTTATGCCAATGTATGAACTAGTCTCGAATTATTTACTTATACGAGTAGATTATCATCTTGATATTAAATTGTGACATTCGTTAAGTGAGTTCCTAAGGCGAAATAAATTATTGGACTTTGAATTAAGTACAATAAAGTAGGTAACTAAAGCAAAAGTGAGGTAGGTTCACACTTTATAATATAGTCTCATCGGTCTGGTCTTACTATCCGCTATCCGCTGCCGGCTGCTCGCTGTCTGCGTGGCCCCTCCCTCCTGATCGTCGGTAAACTGGTTGATTAACGAATGTTGTCTGAATGTGTGTCATCGTCGTCGCGGGACTATTTGTTATATCGATAGGCGATACAACATGGCTGACGATTGAGAGGTCAATGACGTCACTTGTTGGCTGACGCGGTCTACGATCAGATAGGATAGCATCTGCAAAAAAGAAATTGGCCCTTACTACACTATAGAACCTTAATGTCAGTAGTCCTTGTATTGTTATAAATGTTTTTTTAATCTACTTTCAAATTCCTGTAGATGTTTATTGCCAGAACCGTTTAAGACCATTCAATATTTGAAATTATTATTCCACATACCGGTATTGATAAGGAATCAGTATTAATATGACAGGTACCCGCATTTAATATATAATTTGTGAAGGTAGACGAGACACGTCCTGTACATCGGCCAAGGAGCGGCCGGTGGACGTTGGAATTTGTATTATGAAGAGAGGATATTAGAACCTGGTTGATAGATAGGCACCTATCTATCCATTTACTTTACCTATGGTTACGTTATAAGGGCTCCGTATCCTCTATGGATTAGTGCATGTATTATTATACTTACACATAGAAATACGAAGAGAAATTTCAATTCCAGTTAACAACAAAAATTATAACTGTTAATTGGAAGTATTTATGAAATTAGCTATCGCTACTCATGCATTCCGTGGAGTTAAAGCGTTGCAAGAAAACGCAACTTTTTTCACCTTAATACAACACTCATTCAGCTTCAAAGCAAGTTATCCCACTTCTGATAATCTCAAGGATTCTTCAGGAATGCCTCGAAAAGTAAGAAACGAAATACGTTGATGTCATTTGCAACGGCGACTGATAACTTTAGTCTGACAAAGTAGACACTGTCGCGCGACAAAAGTCAGAAATCATCGTGATTAATTACAAAGTAAGACTGTCGACTAGCAAATGTTAAGGTATCGTTTGCATCCCTCAGTATAGTGTTAATAGTCCTTCGTTCATTGGTCAATAACACAACTGAGCGGCTGCAGTGCCACTGACATGATTGTCTCCGGTAGTTGGAGCAACGCCAACTCCCGCTGCATCCTCCACACAAAGACAGCGCCCCCTAACAATGACACAGTTTAACGTGAACCTGCTTCATCGGGAATTGCTTACGTTCAAGTGCCGGTGTGTTATTGAAGGGAAAAACAATGGTCTGTCTAATGACGAGTGGTTTTTACCAGGTTGGTAGAAGCCATGGCTTCTGGTGACACTTGAGGAGAAATCGTTCGAGTTAGTTGGGACATTGGATTACTAATTTTGGATGATTGAAAACTATAACAACTGACCGAAGAAAAAACTTCGAAAGCAATCTTTAAAAAGACTTTACGACGGGTTGTATTATTAGAAGACAAGGACGGAACTATACCATACCAACCTGAATTTCCAGTAGCTACGAGTTACATACTAAAATTTGGTTAAAGACCTACGTTCTCAAGTAATTGAAGCGATATGAGTGTGGTGACACGCAGCAGCTGGCGGGCAGAGGGGAGGGGAGGGGGTAACTTGTGACGTAGGCAAGCGTCTGGGACGACAGGCTGATTTATAGCGGGTCGCCGGATTCAGTTGTCGGATACTGGTGGAAATGTTGGTCACATTCAATTTATAATTCGTTCTTTCTTTGCACCTATAAGTAGTTTTTAAAACGTCGATCGCGTCTTTGGTAACATACAATATATCTGTTGTGGTAAAAATGCGAATTTAGTTAAAGTCTTTGCTCTTCTTGACTTCTGTATCATAATTAGGCGAGAATGATTTGTTATATCGAAACCTTTTGGCAAGCGCGATTTCATTGTTTAATTTGCTGTTTACTAATTCTTGTGTGATAAATTCACATACCTATGTATAATAATATTGTACCTCAACTATCTTAACAGTTCTTATAAAGTTCAAACCACCAGACTAACTTTTTAAAGTTCCCACGAGTAAAGCCATAATCGTTAAGAGTGGAAAGTGCTCGAAACATCAGATCATGTTGATATATTTAGGAGCGTACTCCGCATTAATATGCGCATACTAACGGATTAAGTTCAGCCATCTGAACCAGCGTCTGATGTCGGGTTTAACATTTAACTCCTGTGGGATTTCGTTGGTCGTGAATTTACACTGTTAAGAGAGATTGTTTACGGTCAAGTCGAGGAGTTCACTCAAAATGGAGACATTAAAGGATAGCGTCTCTTCCTTCGACGTTCATTTTATATCGACATAATTTGTCGACTCTTAATGTAGCGATGATCAATCGGTTTGTGGAATTTTACGTGTTTGAGAAAATTTTATCCTGTTTTGGTTGTTGTGTTTGTCAAAAATGTGTGTGTGTCAGTACTGCAGATGTTCGTCCTTAAATAAATAAATAGATCACCAGGGTTCTTCCACAAAATTATCTACTGTTTATATAGCAAGTAAATGTTATCAAAGTCTGATGTAAGCCGCGGAGCCGAGGCTTCCTTTGACTAAAACAAACATTAACACTGATAGTAATTGATTCGTGGAACCGATTCGCCCCAATTTACTTTATTACATTATCGATTCATTGTCAATCATCGCGGTGTCTACGGATTACAACTATTGTTATAGTAGGGTTACTTTAGTTAGGTTAATCGTATGTACTTATAAGCGATCAAAGCGGTACATCGGTGCTTTCTATTACAAATTACTGACTAAGTTAATCAACTGCGGGCGCGGTCAGAAAGTTGATAGGTGACCGCGATCAGTAGTGGCCTACTAATAACCCGAGGCTTTGTATTCACAGAGCCCAAAAAACTTTAACAATACCCTCACGGTTGCCGTAATCTGGTCCACTGTTTAGCATAGTATTGGTACCATGAGCTTGATAAGTTAATTTGTAACTCGAGGTCGAACAAAGACTTTCGAACGTATTTTTTTCTTAAAATCGAGGTTATATTTTTCGTTTAACAGACACTTTTTAACATTAAATTAATAATTCGCGCCCTTGCAATTTGGTCCTTCGAGCCGGATTACAAGCAGCTGGCTCTAAGGCTGTACCGAAATCGCACGGGAATTGAATACGAAAACACTAATGGACAGACTCCATCAATCGGCGCTGAGAGATAAGGACGGCCTACATTATTCAAGCCTCTCGTTCCAACGAGATTTTTCACTCAAAAGCGTTTTAAGTAAAAGTTTCGGAAATTTCTCCGGAAGGGTCGAAGGTTGCTTTAATTTTTGATTAGCCGATTTTTGAACTGAGGCAGATTTTTTCTCGTTTGTTGTATAAGACCGTCGGTCGTTTACATTTAGGCTTTGCCAATTTTTTATGTAATGAAAATAGAAAACTTTAAGTGCGATCATCTACAACAAACCTATTTGTGACAAACCTCGATTAGGACTATACAGGGACTTGTGAGTCGGTTAATAGGTCCTGAACCATCCTAAAACCAATGGATGGTGCGTTTTTTGTTACGGAGTAATTTATTTACAGTTTCGTATTAAGAGGAAGGGTAAAGCAAGAAATTCCCTCAGCAATTTAAATTTCATTAGCGCTAGTATCGTCATTGATTTTAAAGAGAAGCTCAAACAGTCAGAATAAACATCAGTAAATGTGGAACACGCTTAGATTGCCGTGATTTGTTTTTTAAATGTAAATGAAACGATTCGATTCATGTTTAGGATAGAAAACTAACTATAAACATTTTTGGTTCTTTGCGTAATGGTTAATAGCAATGAAACAGTTATGATTATAAGGCTCATTAATTATGTAATTTGTGGTTTAATGCAGGGTTCACTTCACTTTGGAAGCCTTTTTAAAAATAATAGAGGCACAAATGAGTTACTAAGCGTAGTGAAGACGTCTGGATCCAAGAAGTTAATTTTCATTCCACGCTATGTGTTTTAAGTTAAAACTGTAAGATTATGATGTAAAATAATGCCGAATAGACTAGCTTCCATTATGTAATGTGTTCTTAATCGGTTTCTTGTTTCGATTGCTAAAGCTAAATGAAAGATATATAGAAATATATCCATGAGAATGTCTTACAGGAAACCGCCTATACATTATCATCCGTGTGAGGATCCGATATTTTTGTTCATTCTGTTTATCGTGGCGTGACCTCAGTGATTACATTTTATTTATTCTGGCCCCAAAAGAGAACTGTTTCATATTTCTTTTGACATATAAACACAAAAATATTAAAGTTAATATCATCCCACACCAAGCGCAGAGAACGCGAAATAAAAATCGGGAAAATATAATAAAATCTCTTGATGTGATTTCATATCAAAACTTCAGCGTCGTAAAAATAAATTGTGTCTTCCCACGCCAATCGGATGCAGGTTCAAATCTTCGAAGATACCTGCGAATTAGTAATGGATTATCGCTGTTTAACGGTGAATGGAAATATCGAGACCAAACCTACATACCGCCTGAGACTTGTAGGTATAACAATTGAGGAGTTATGTCATCTCCGCCGTCTCATTGACGGCTTGACCAGTCGGGCATTAGTTATTGTTACTTAAAATCTTAAATGTTCCAGTAATATTATTAAGCCATTTTTGAATATTATCCTTACTATCTGAATTTTAATATTATCAAAAAATGGGGAGATACTTTTTCCTTACTAACATTAATGAAGTTTAAGGCTCGGAAGGAATTTGATGCCATAGCTTAGCATACAAAATCTTACTGAAAACGTCCGAAGCGTTTTACATTAAAAACTTCGCACGATTTGGTCACTGAAAAGTAAATGGTAGCTGAGTTGAACAGAGAATTATTTGCGGCTTTCAAAGGCCATTTTAGACGCCCAACTCACGTACGTCCGCTGGGATCCCTGTTCTAATAAAGAGGAGAGCTCGGGGTGTTGCTAGGGAGCCCCGTCGGCCCGGCACGTTTCATACTGAGTATACCTTATTACTTCAGCCTGCAAGTAATAGTTCGTGCGTTATTTCCTGATAAAGAAGTGCGGACGTCGATATAATTGATGAAGGGTAGACATTAGGGAATACCGGATATCAAATTATAAGGATTTATGGGTACAATTAACTCTCAGGATAAATGCTTTGTCAAGCTGAGAACTACATTGAACTTACAATTTTTTTTAACCAGTCTTGAACCTCAAAGAATTGCTACTAAACACAATTTATCTATTCATAAATTAAAAGGATCCAAGATCACCCAATATATCTAAAAAATGTATCAGATATTTCGATGAAACAAAATATTTTGTGCCGACAACGCGTGGAGCAAGAGGCATCTTCGATGTTACTGTCCATTAGTATTAACGACCACTTATTATGGTGGCAGTATAAAAAAATAGTCTAAATAGAAGAATGACTCCTGCACACGGTTTCAAGAGTGCCAATTCAGGCACCATCCAGATCATCTCAGTACTCGCCACTCCATAATACAAAGCACGCATTAATCCACGGATTAAGAATATTAGTAAACGGGCTTCGTTCTGATGTGTTCACGTTTCGTCGGCGCGTACCGGAATAATTTAATAAAGCAATTTAAATGGCGCCCCTGTTTCTGTTAATCCTCGTCTCGTGTTACCCCTTTTCGCGAGTTAAGGGTGTTCCTTCATTTATCTACAAGATTTTAAGTTTTTTTTTTTAAGGAAAGCAGCAAATCATTTATCCGTTGTGAATTTATTTCACGTACATTTTCAGGCTTGTTTATTGTCTATACACACACAAGGTGTACTTTGTACACAAAAATGGCTATTCGAGCTCTGGTTTCTTCTCTATTAACACTAATATGTCGTTTGATTCTGAAGCTACTTACAATAGTGCTTATTCGTCCTAACTAAATAACTTTCGTAGACGCCAGGGTTCATAACACGTTTCTACAACTAACAACTACTACGTTAACTACTTGCATAAGTTATAATGGATTTGCAGCTATGTTGCTAGCTCTCAATATTTAAATTTTGTAAAATATATCACTGTACGAATGAAATGCGATGCGAATATGCCAAATGAGAGGTCGCCCCTCGAGCTATCAGGTGCAGAGACGCAATCCTTTCTGAGAGGAGAATGTTCGATAATAAATTCATACCCAATTATAAACATCGGCGTAAGAATATTCCGACTGTTCTGCTGATTAGAATAGTAGACGCTAATTGCTTCGGCTTGCGCTGAATTATTTAGAAAATTTACTAATGAAACGTGATACTGGGGAATCTGAATTAGATTGGCTCGATTCGGCGTAAGACTTAACTTTGTATTGTTCTGGTGGAATTTAATATTTCCGAATGATCTAGACGCGGTTTGGCTATTCAAATATCAGATGTGGTTCAAAGTTAAATTAGACTCTGACTTCTTTTAACTAGTGGTGCATTTGCAGTACTATAAAACCAAATTCAATTCTCCACATCATTATTGACCAACGTGTTGGCTTTGCTTATGCTGATGTCGACTTTGTCTTGAAGGGCTTCTGATCAGCTATTTACATAAAGATGTGGAAAAAAAAAATTCTTACTAGATATGAACTTATCTTCTCGGAGATGCCTTTTGACCCAGTGGTCAAAAGCATGGATTTTACTATTACTACCAATTTTCCTTCATCTATAGTAATAAATAACTCAACTTTTTTTAACTTCACTTAGTTAATGTTAAGTAATTCACGGTTTTCTAGTATGAGAAATGGCCGTCACGGCAGCTCACCACCGCCCGCGGGCTAATGGTCGCAGTGAGCGATATAATGGGTGTTTAATAGTCGTGAAAAAGTTAGCATGCCACCGCAAGAACCTTAATAACATATATTAGACTTCGGATGTGGTGATTGAATTGTTTAATTTTCAGCCGATTATTTTGGTGGTCTGTTAAAGAATCTGGCACGTTAGGAGTCGCTATGTTAAATTGCGTAAGAAAGTAAAACAGCATGCGGCATTGAAGGTGAGATTTCGCTGCTTTTTAGTAGCATAATAATTTCCATAGACATAAGAAAATGAAGCCCATAAGTAGATTAGTTACAACACATGACTAATTTGAGGATTTAAAATTTATTAATTTACTTAGACACGTAGTAAAATAGGTGGTAATTTCTCGTTGACAATCAACATGTTTTATTGACCACAGTACCGCTAGAAATGCCGTCTCTGTACTATATCTCCCTCTAAAAGAATAAAATGCGGAAACTGAACAGACACGACCACTGAATCTAAATAGGCTACACTACTGCTGCAAGGTCTTCAATTCTTAACAATTGGGACAATACATAAATGATTTCATTCCGACACACGATAAACCGTGTTTGTTAGAAGCAGGCGGCGCCGTGTTAAATATTCCGCAGCGTTCCTTGACACGGAATAGTAAAGTATTCCTCCTGAGCTCGGCATTGTAGTTCGGTTCTAGGTTTCATTTGAAGGAAATCTGGTTTCTTTTATTATTCATTCATCTCAGTTTTTGTTACTGCAGCTTAGAGTGCAGGGTTCCTTGTAGAATCTGCTTCTACACCAATGTCGTTTGCTTGTCTTTTCGTGGTGCTTCAAAGCCATCGTCAGCTATGAAGGAAGTGTTGAGTTTGTTTCTTCTTTTGAGCTTTATACCACTTAGTTTAATATCAGTGCCAATTCGTTCAGTTTTATCGGTTTCTACTTGACTGGCTAGAACATTAGAATAGAATCAATGACTAATGGTCTTGCGAAAAAACAAAGTATGTTGAAGTTCGTTTATGTTAGCCCAATTATACTCTCCTTTGCATAAAAATCCAGGATACATTTTTAAAAGTAATTAACTTAAAAGAGTCAGTTCTGTCCGCCATTTTAACTCGTTCACAATTGGAAACTGGATACTACAGTCCGAGTAAAGTTGTGTTCCTCTCGTCCCGGCGAGCCGCGCTCTCGAGTGCGTCCTTCCGTTTGTCCCAATTCAATTATTTTTAATTGTATTGTTTATTGTTGGACCGGTTTAGGGGAGTGGCTGCTGCTGCGGCTTGCGGCTGCGGCTTGCGACCGTCGTGTGCGACACTGCTGTCGCGAAATGCTTCCGGGGAGTTCTTTAATTAAATTGAATAAGTTTCAAAGTTTCCTTATTCCGATTGAAATTCTTTATTAAATTGACGCAAATGAAACGCGGATTTTATACTGGATCAGTGATATTTAAAGCAAGGGTTTTAACTTTGGTGTACGGCACAAGTAACTGCAGTCAGTTCAGCTCAATTTTTTATCTCGCAAGATAGGGTTTAGGTTTAAAATTCAAAATTCAAACCATTTATTTATTCTTAAGAACTCGTAGGTCACTTAACGAAAGTCGTCATGTACCTACAATAATATGAATAACATAAAAAATCATATCATGGTAACTAAAGAACTTCCTAAAGTCTCGACAGACAATACCTATAATATCATCGGCTTTATGAAATACTATTAAATTAGACATAAGCCTAAGTAAGTTAGTGTCGGTTGGGAGGATGGTAGGTACTCATTTTAAAAGCTTTAATTTTTAGGGTTCAGTACCTAAAAGCTGAAAACGGAACCCTATTACGAAGCCTCCGCTATCTGTCTGTCAGCAGGCTGTATCTCATAAACCGTGATAGTTAGATAGCTGACATTTTCACAAATTATGTATTCCAGTTGGCGCTACAATAACAAAATATACTAAAAATAAATAATAAATATTAAAAGAGGTCCCCACAACAAACGTATTTTTATAGTATTTTTATGCTCAATATTAACAACGGTAACAGGTAGACGCTTAAAACTTTCACAGAATATTTAGTTGTATACCTTTTAAAATAAATAATTAAATAAAAATAAAGTAAATGTGAAAAGGGGGCTCCAACAACAAACGTAATTTTCTTTTATACATGATGGTATGGAACCCGTCGTGCGCGAGTCCGACTCGCACTTGGCCGGTTATTTTATACAACCTTAATTACAGTGGTTAAACACGGTTAACAAGATTATCTCAGTTACGATCCATAACATACGTTCTGGGGAAAAATATAATATTCTATCAGTCTCCTCGAAGCGACTGACGCAAGCCGCAAGCCGCACTGCCGGGCCGCAGCGGCGTCACACCGCAACATACAATGGTAATGAGCTCCTTACAAATGATAATCGTTTCTTTTGTTCCACCATCGTTCCTACTAATATTATAAATGTGAAAGTTTGTTAAGATGTTTGTATGTTTGTAAGACCTTCACGTTCTAACCGTTTAACGGATTAAGCTGAAACTTGGCACACAGATAGTTTGCATCCGGGAATAGGTCATAGGATAGATTTTATCCAGATTCTATAACCTATGTTCAATCGGGATGCATCCAATATAGTTTTCAAACTATTCCGCGGGCGTCGTCTAGTAGACAAATAAAGTTTGGGATCTCAAGTTCAACAAGAGTGGCTGCTGTTTGGTAGCGTTTCCCGCTGTATAATATCTTCTGTTGAATTTCCCTGTGAACTATACTAATAGATAAAACTTGTAAGTTACTTCTTACCCACGACCCAACTAAGATGGTGGATGCGTTTTGGGTGAGAGGGTTTGTGTTTGTTTGTGCAGATAGCTACAACTGCTGGACCACTTAAGATCTGGTTTTATAGTAAGGGATGGGTATTTTTGCGATTGTTTCTAGATAAGTGATATGTTGCGTATTTTCTACGGTATGCTTAGTATTGACGCCCAAATGATTCACAGTTCAAAATTCAAAGATCTCATGACATTCAAAATTGAGCTTTATTCCTATCAACTTAAAATTAATTTCACATTGCGACGCATGCACTCTCTGGGTGCTCAAATCTCGGACGTTCCTAATTTGAACGGTAACGGTAATGGGCTTTATTTTTTTGTAATTGGAAGGTATTTGTGGGTGATTCGTGACGTCACGGGTAGGGTTGGGGTAGAGGACGTACAGTCGTCGGAGAACAAGTTTTAATTATAACCTCTCAAAGAAAATAGAAAAATCTGGCTTACAGATGTGTATGATGGGGGGCTATTAAAATATTACATACTAGCGGACCCGCCCTCGCTTCGCTTCAGGAAATGAATTATTATACCAATACGAAAGAAAAAAGTAGCCTTTACCTATTACTTTAAGTTGGCTATTTACCAGTGAAAATCCCATTAACATCGGTCCAGCCGTTCCAAAGGTTAGCCGCAACAAACAAACAGACAGACAGAGAAAAACTATAAAAAATGTTATCTTGGTATAGATTCCGTGTATAAATTAAAAATTTGAGTCAAAAGTGGTTTAACAGACACTGCATTTTAATTTATTTGAACAAACAAAAGAACAATTATTAAACTACTGAGCTTAAAATAAAAAGTACCTAATCGTTTTGGGATAAATGGAAAACTAAAAATGCATAGAGAACACAACCCGCCCCGTGCCCGCCCCGTGCCCGCGCCATGCGCCGCCGCGTCGATATGCTTGTGTCCACTAAGAACAAATCAGTTGTATTGTACTATTTACAGCTTTATTATTATTATTAGATTTCAATGAAATAAATAATTTTATATAAAGTTCAATGATTGATTTTATTTTTAGTGATTTATAACATAAAAAAACATTGTAGTCACGTGACCGAAAACAGCAATCAGAAGGCGTGACGTCACGGCGTGCGTCGGCCATTGTTGTCGTTGACGTTTCAGTAGGAATTTACACTTCGTAACGTCATCCGAGACGCCATGACAGTTTAGAGCGTTTTCGTGTCAAATTCAAATAAGGTTTTTAAAAGTTGTAATTAATAATGTTACTGATCGAATTTTCTAGTAATATTTAGATATTTCGGTTATATATGTAACAAAGGAAAAAATAATAAATAAAAAATTCTTAGGACACAAGCCAATTGACATTTATTGTTATACTACAATAAAAATTACATAAAATTACTACAAAATGTAGCCTATGTGTTATTCTGATGTATAACCTATATTACTGTAAAGTTTCATCCAAATCAGTCCAGTATATTTTTCGTGAAAGAGTAACAAACATACATACAACCATTCGCATTTATAATATTAGTAGGATATAGTAGGACTTAAGGAGTATTTTTCTTCCGACTACGTGACTCCTACTCAAAAAGGTAAATGTTTTTTTTGGCGTATGTATGTGAATTCATTTCTTGTTTGCCTATTTCAATATAATAATTGGAGTATCATTGGGTTCGTGTCTACCATCCCTTTGAAGGTCTGTTAGGTTCTATGATCCTCTTTAAGTGTCGGTCCATAATCGGGCGATAGAGAGTGAAGTCGGTGAACACGAGAATACTTTCCTCATTTTTGGTCAAAGCGAAGCACCCGACACCGCGGACTTCATTGTGGCCTATCAAAGGCGCCCCTGATTGCAGCGCATAGTTGTTCTTGACGTTTCTCATACAGATGAACCGTCCCCACGCCCGCGGTATCCATTCATCGCAATCAACTTCTTCTTCTTTTCTGTATATTTGTATTTCTAGTACTGTATTGTTTAATATGTGCTCTTTATCGACATATCCAAACCCTGCGAGGGTCAGCCCTGTCCATTTAAACGGACGTACGACTTTATTTATCAAAGAAAAACAAAATCTATTCCGGTTTGCAGTTGGCCATCTTTTCAAAAATATAAATACTAAATCGTGGATTGGCGAATGTTCTCTGCTAAAGCCCATCCTAATCCATGAATTATTTCTCTTTGATATGTTCGCGGAATAGGATAACACCTCATTAGCTTTGCAGTTGTTCCAAACATTTCGAACGTAGTATATTCCGATTTTATTGTTACGGTCGGCATAGTCAGTGCTCTTGGGTCCTGTCCAAGTAAGATACCGCTCTATCGGGTTAGCTGACGTCACTACAATCCAACTAGTAACTCGAGATCCTATACCGACTGGTTTATTGTCAACTGTTATCCCGTAAATGAAGTCAAAGCGGATGTCGTTGCGGGGCCATAAATATTTGGGAGGGTCTGCATTTCCTTCTATTTGTCCACCAAATACAGCAATTGAGCTAATAAAAAATGCGT
>LGAG01001254.1:34705-48797 GCA_001278395.1 Lerema accius
GTAGAAATTCATATTTTTAAACTTCAAAGTTGTAGTTCGGTCGGGCCCAACGTGGGTAAACAATAGTAACAATAATTATGGTGATGAAGATAACTGTTGACCAAACACTTCCAATGATCTGTCGTAATTCTCTCCACGATATTCTGTAGATACTCCAGGCACTCACTTGTTAGTACACCATTTATTTGTACACTGAACATCGGGTTCATTAATTGGGGTGTTTAAATACGTTATCGATGTTGTTATTTGTTCATACCGAAATAAAATTGTTTATAAATATTAAGATTACTAACTGATGAAAATTTTGTTTATGGAATTTGGTTTGTAGTAAGTTACTGTGTTATTTATTTACATGGATGTATGTATGATAATAAATCGTAAATTTTTGTCACTAAGTGTTGGTTCAGCTTCGTGCGTGAACGACGCGTTAAATTCCGAACTTATTATTTGTGTGAGAGGTTAGTTAGGATTGTTAGGAGGTTAGAGGTTAACTGGTTAGTTAGCTTAGTTATTTGTTACCTGACGCCCAACGGACAGGGGAGGTACCTAGAAGGGAGCTCAAGGAAAATTATTAATAGGTTCTTACAACCTGAATGACATAAGAAGAATTTTTCAAAATTACAATATTTTAATAATATAATACGTGTGTGGACTTCGAAGTTTGGTTGATTTATAATGACGTAAGTTTGGTAAGTACTGTTGAATTTACATAATTTAGTTGACAAAATGTAATTAAGTAGTAGTACTAGTCGTGATCAATATTCGGCGGTGGCGCCATCTGTTAGTTATTTTTACGTGCTAGTAATGCATATAATTTGCGGTCCCATAACTTGATTTCTTATAGCTCTTGGGACCAAGTTTTGTTTAAGTACTGCGTCCTGATTAATATTTGTGCTAAGATCTGTAGTGTTCAGATAATTAAAAAATTAAACCTGCTTCAAAAAAGGTAACTGATAAGTACGGAATGACGGATTAAGGACAGAACTTCTTTCGAGGTCGATGTGGTTTTACTACGATAACGATACTTGTATTGCCACCGACCTTTTAATCTATGTTAATATTGAATGTTGGGGGGCTCTGTTTGTATGTGTGTTTGAAAGAGCATCACGTAAAAACGGCTGATCTGACAGAACAATGGATGAAATACATAAATAATCCTTAAGTCAGGGCGTTATTCAGGCTTTATTTTATTTAAATCAGTCCACTCTATCAAAAGTTATATTTTAGTTTTGATAGAGTTTAGATATTTAGTTGAGATATTTAGTTTAGTTTATATGGAACTTCTCTAACTGACGTGACTGATAGTTGACGTGGTCAGCCATATTGAAAAAACATACAACAATAGTAGTTATTTATTTTAATCTAAAAGATACACCGAGACGAAGCGAGGGCGGGTCCACTAGTTCTGCATAATTTAATTTACTTGCCTTTTCAGCAATGGTCTTCGTCGTATATTATGCGCTTTAAAAACGTATGAGTTATAGCACATTCCTTTTTCATCATTGTTTTCTAAAGACGTTATCACGTCAATTATCGTCCGTAAACTTACCTACTTTACATATTATAACTATTTAAAAAAAAAAAAACAATTTTACTTTAATGTAATTTTTTTCTTGTCTACAGGTAAGGACGACAAATTGAAGAAAAAGCCGATATTGAAGCTGATTTTTAATCCAGAGTTTTAAGGTTCTGTTCCTAACACTATCAGCTTATTGAACGAACACTCAGCATTATAGAATAAGAAACGAATATAACAACTATTCATTGTTTTTAAACAAGCTTTTATTACTTGTTAATAAGTAAAAGAAGTAAAAAGGTAAAAAGTGCAAAATTTCAAGTCCCTACTGTTACTGTTTTTTTATGCCCTAAATCAGGCAGAAGAGCTGACGGGTCACATATATTTTATTTAAAAAAAAAACACTAGTAACATAAACGTATTCACGTACAACACAAAGCCGTATCCATGACACAGCAGCTATACCCATTCTTTTATGGTATGAGAGTAACAATCGAGCTTGCAATGCCCACCAACCTCTGCGTGGAACAATGACAATCAAGGATTATAGTACTGAAACATGATTTCTTCCTGCAGTATTTGTCAAACGTTATAACCCGGATATCAACATCAAAATCACCGACACGTCACCAGTCAAAAAGAGAAAAAGAAATATCACACAACGTAATTTCTTTCCGCGACGAATTGAACGGTTAATAAGTTATTTTTAGAGTAATGTGTTAGACGGCAGTACAGCGGCTGTAAATAAAGCGAGCGGCCAATATGAGGTATTATGTTACCGGACGCCGGTCGCCGGATGACGGACGACGGCGGAGGTCCGATCAGACGATATGTCGGATGTATGTATGACGGAGTGGTGCAAACCATGAGCGCGGGCGGGAGTGGGTAGCGTGTTACATGTAAGCGACGGAGAGCTTTTGTGTCGCTTATATTGCAGCAATAATTAATTATTCAATTGCTGCTTACGTAATAATCAGTCGATTATTTGTCTACCTGTTCGTTCAAGTTTAAACATCAATGCATAACACCTTTTCGAAGTATTCGGTTTAAAAGTTGTTAAACTGTAGGAGGGCTTAAACTAAGAAGGTTAAAAAGATTATTTGATTTGACTGGACGGTAAAATTATCAAGCTAATGTTTTGGTTAATGCTAAAAACATTTGTTATTGTGCAAGCGCTAGTAACTTGGCCCACACACCAACCAACATATTTTCTTTGGCTTTTGTTTTAAAGCGATTTCAGTGCAGTGTTGGATCTCCGAGGATTCCTTGTCGACTGCATCGTAAAATCATCCTTATGTCGCGTGAAATAACAGTGATAATCGGGTGTCAAAATAATTTCAAAAAGATTTTATCTTCAAAGACAATCGGCTTATAATCTTAACATTTGCCAGCGATTTAATATTCAATGTAATAATACGTTGATGTTCGGAGAATGTGGACGATTTGAACTGAGATTGCATCGTGGGGAATTGACTGCAATAAGCAAGGAAGGCGATCTGATAGGATATGAGTAATAATAAACATAATAAATAAACGCTAACACACTCATACCCCCGCAGTAGTATTTCCTGTGTCGCGGGTGGCATGGACAACACTTATAACACATCACTAACACATGACCCGAGAACAAACATTTATCTGTTACATAAATACCTACGGGGAATCGAACCCGGGACCCGTCGCTTCGCAGGCAGGGTCACTACCAACTAGGCTACAGGGTCGTCAAAATAATGATGAGTGACTGAAGTGACTGATGGGTATTAGATGAGTGTATAATGACGTAATAGTGTATGTACGTCTGTCTCGCGTCGGTGTGAAAGCTCGTGGCGCCAGTTGTATCAGCACTTATGCAGATTTTAGCGCAACATTTTAGCACATTGTCGTACATGTGTCGCTGTATGCCGCTAATAAAACATGTCAACAGTATTAAATGTTCCCGATTCTTGGACTTGGATTTGCCCGAATATATCTGAGGTTAATGACCTCCATTTGAACACACACACGCACGGACAGACAGACAGACAGACGAACAGTTTTATCCACACTCAGAACTCTAATGCCTGCTATACATTATCGGCCATGATGGACAATCGTTGATGGTCTGTGATCGGCGACGATCATTGTACAAGCATCCACATTATCGTCCGTGATCATTTATTGAGCGGCAGCCTTCCCTAATGGACGTGGAATTTGTTGCAGCTACTGTTCATTTAATTTCAATTTTATCAATGTTGTTGAATTAAAGGTCATAAAAAATTATTCGAAGACAAGATGGCGTAGTTTGAGCATTCATCGTAATAAAACAAAGCAAAAATGCCTACTTATACACATTAATTGGTGATACTAATCGGCGATAATGTGTGCGCGCAACACAACTACAACCGATTCCCTTTGATGCGTGCCCAAAAAACCGCTAAATCACCGATCGCGGCGATCACGATGACGATTACGGACGATGATGGGCGACTACAGGCGATTAGCCCTTCCACATTGTCGTGCTCGCGTATAATCGCCCATCATGGCCGATAATGTGTAGCAGGCATAATAAGTTAGTCATTCTCTCACGACTCAAAGAATAACCGCTGTGTGTTAAATATTTCTGTTAGCACTAATTAACACTCGCGCGCGGCGCCGGCGTTCGCATAACACAGCGTCGGCAGGTACCAATGTGTGGTGTGCTTAATTTCATTTTGCGATTCCTTCTAACATTAAATTAGTTTGAGATGTGATGTATGTCTTTTTCTTAGTGACGCCCTACAGCGTAAAAGCTTGTTGAATTTCAAATGTAAGTTGTCATTGGATTAGTCTCTACTGTGAGAGTGACCTGGCTATAACAATTTCCCAATCATAATATTAGCTTTATAAAAGATAGCAATCGCCAGCGACTCCGCCCGCATTTTCCCGTTTTCGCTATATTTTTTATTGCTGCTGCTCTCCTATTCATCTCAGCGTGATGTTATACTGTATACAGCCTTCCTCGATAAATAAACTATCTTACAGTAAAAGAATTTTTAAATCGGTCCGGTAGTTCCTAAGATTGGCGCGTTCAAACAAACATACAAACAAACTCTTCAGCTTTATTATTAGTATAGATACGACTATACATACATATTTAAGTTTAAGTAAGCTAGAGTCCGCCGGGAGTGGAAAAACTCAAAGAAAAAAATCTGTAAAAAATACATTTTTTTATAAAACCAGCACGATTTTGGCAAACCCCATATAGGCACTAATTAGGCATCGAACCTGGAACCTTGCTCTCAGTATCACTCACCACACCACCAGCCGGCAGTCGTCAGTAGTGAGCCAATGTTCCCGATGATGTATTGTTGAAGACGTCTATCTTATACCATTTATCATTGGGAGGGAACGCACGTGTGTCTGGTGTGGCGGCACTGCAGGCGGCGGCATTACCTGGAGCGGAAGCGGAGGCGGAATTATTGAAAAATATATTTTAAATTTCATTTGATTAGAATCTCGTATTGTTAATGCTCTCAATTTTTATTGTATTACAATTGATTTATTAATATAAAGTTATTTCCAATTCCATTCCACTATCTGTGATGGTTCAAATTTGACCTTAACTAGTTATGTCAATCGGTACAGTAAAAGCCTTTTTAAAAAAAGAAACCCATTTTCAAAAGTCCCGGGGTACATTTTTATGTGACAGATAAATGTTTGTTCTCGGGTAATGTATGTTAGTGATGCGTTATTAGTGTTGTCCATGTCACCCGCGACACAGGGAATACTACTGCGGGGGTATGAGTGTGTTAGCGTATATTATTTATTATAACTCTTCTACCCTCTAGACTGACATCTGCCAGTCGGGGTTACCGACCGTACAAATTCTAATTAAATTTTTATTTCGTCTAACTAATAGCTCACTTACGAACTTAGTCTAAGGGCCTGTTTCACAATGATTGAGTAAAGTTCTAAGTAAGCTACTTTGAACTTATTTGCACGTATAGAGAGTTAACGGATGGATTTACTCTCTGAGTATCTTACTTTATAAATAATTTACTAATAGATTGTGAAACAGACCCTTAATATAACTGATAAATGTCTACATGAATTAAACCATTCACAATATTAATTACGGTGTTCGTCCACGCTAGCACTCGCACCACGCTCCATGTTATATTTACGCGTCTAATTCCACGCGAGACATGTTTGGACGACTCTCATTATGCTTTCTTTGTGCAGCCACTGAAATACTACATTTGTCTGGGATAACTAGCTTCAGCCACACTTAACTGAGCTTTATTACTGAGTGCTACAGTTCAATTTGGCTTGCAGGAGGGGGGAGATGTTTTAGAAGGCAAATTAAAAGTGATCGGAAACGGACTAAGGTTGCTATCGTGTAATGGATAGATTTAAATTTACATTCGTTCTTCTCGTTTTATATCTGTCTCTTTCTCTCTCAGTGATGCATCCATTGTGTGAAAAGGATAGCGTGAGTAATAGTATTTCCCAAGTTGTAATTCTATCATCATATCAAGTTATTGTAGTAAAAAATATTATTAATTCAACCTGGATAGGTAAATTATCGTAACCTAAAAAATTCGTTTTTACTTTTTTCCTTTGAATTAATAATAATTACTTACCCAAAGCTCAATAATCCTTGTCAAATTGTGAATAGGATATTGAAAACAGCGATATATTAACCATTCTATTAATCCGTAGCTATTTCCGCGCGTCAGTATTAATGCGCACGCGCATCCTCACCTTCCACCGTATAGAGTTGCAAACATCTGGATATCTTGCATCTCGCTCGCACTCGTGCCGTCTCTGTCGAATGAGGTTTATTAGTGGTCGAGAAGAATCTACGAGGTTTGATAGAGTAACTTGGCTTCAACCCATTAACGGCCCACTACTGAGCACGGGTCTCTCCTCATAACTGAGGAGGCCTAGAGCATACTCCACCACGCTGCTCCAGTGTGGATTGGCGGAGGAAGATATAGTAGTAGAAGATATGGATAAAGTAACTTATATGAGTATACTTTCACTATTTCACAAATGGTCCGCGCATGATTTTTAATGCAACAGGCGTTGAGCCGTAAGCTCAGAAATCAAATTAAAGTAGCCATTATTTTTTATTAATCTACATAGTGGTCATCCCTACTAACAAGATCGATATTACAGTGGTCCTTGACCAGGGTAGACTCTAACTGATGCCCAATTTGGCCATTGGCCAAGGTAAACCCCTAGGGGCCCACGGGGGGCTCCACGGGGGTCTGGGGGTAACAAAGCACGATTTGTAATTGGGTATCCACGAATATAAAAGTGATTTAAACATTTTAGAACTAAAATGATGGCGTTATCCTACTATCCTACTAATATTATAAATGTGAAAGTTTGTAATGATGTTTGGATGTTTGGATGTTTGGATGTTTGGATGTTTGTCCCTCCTTCACGGTCTAACCGCTGAACGGATTAAGCTGAAACTTGGTACACAGATAGGTTGCATCCAGGAATAGGACATAGGATACATTTTATCCCGATTATAGGTTCCCTTGGGATAAAATCAATATTTTGTTTATCGACTTTTCCGCGGGCGGAGCCGCGGGCATCGTCTAGTCTATCAATGGTTTTAAAAGCTCCAGCGATTGTTTTTTGTTAAAATTTTGGGTTTCATTAAATTAATTGTTAGTTTCCTAAGACAGAAATAATTAACGTTAAAGTAAGCAAAGGGGAGGAGGAATTTTAAATAAAAGTCCTCTTCTGTGTAACTTTTGTTAGTTAGTTAAAATACTTTGTTTTTATAATGAATAAATGATCGCCTGCTTTCCCTTAATTATACTTAATTACAAAGAAACTCAATACATTTCACGTAATTATTGTTAATTGCAAAATTCGTATTAAAAATATATTAATCCTAATTTTTATTAACGGTGAAGTCATTTCAATACGATGCTATATCCATGTGGCTAATCCCATATTTTAATGGAGTTTTCAATTTATATACTCGTATAAACTGACAATCAAATTTAATCTTAAATTCTTTGCCATTAAGTTCAAAGTAACTTACGAAAGTCCTAAATTAATTTACCGCCGTAAATGTTTGTAATAGTCGTTAATTTGTACCGTTTTGAAATAAGGTTTAATATCGCACAGCAACTTTGTTTATAACTTCAAGATGGTATTCAAACTCGACGAGCATTCTGCGATCTAAAACCTTCCTTAAGCCAAACAAAATAAAGTACAAATTACTTCGGAGGCGATATAAAAATAATTACGTGCCGATATTAATTCCCTTCAAGTGGAGCATTATTTTTAATGGTTGTTGTAGTAATTTGTGCGCTACCGTTTTGGTAATAAGGTTGATTGTATATTTAGTAGATGACGGGTGTAATTTAGTTTACGATCCCGTTTGTTTAATGCTCTCGACCACTAAACCATTAAACCGTTCAAATGTATGGCACTGGGCAATGGGTCGATTACCATGAGCCATATGGCATCACAGTTACCATGGTAGACCCCTGTCTGTTCAATGGGTCTAGGATTCGATTCCTAGCGACCATAGACAAAAATATATAAACTGAGACTTCGTTCCTCGGTACATTGCTTATCAGGCCTTACTCTGTGACATACGTCAAATCGTAAAAAAAGAAGTGACTTCATTTTTTTTGAAGATTCAGACTATAAGTACATTTTTAGTCTGAGCTAGTTAAAATTTCACTAATGAATTTAAGTTTATGTTGGTCTGAGCATGTTCTTTTTCTATTAGTATTGTCCATGGCACTCACAACACATGGAATCCTAGTAAGCCTTACGATATGAAACTCTATAAACGTACCTATATTAGGGTCGTTTAATTACCTAACACGATGGCTCTTTTATGTGCTATACTGATGGTGGAATGTAGAATGTACCACCCAATTAATAGGCAGTATCTGCCACTTAATCGAGTGATACTTAGTTTGTTTTACGATAACTGACGGTGGAAATGAACCAATTGTGTGGTCGCTATCATAATTAACACATCTATATCTATACAACTAAATAAAATTGAAGTGCCTGTTTATAATATTAATATAACCGCATTTTACTTAATGCATTATGTGTACACCAAAATAACCAAAATAATATTTTTTTAAATTTTGTCTGTCTATTTGATCCGGCTAATCTCTGAAACTGCTGGACCGATTTTGACGGGACTTTTACTGTCAGGTAGCTGATATTATAAGGAGTTACTTTTTAACTTTAGTTTCGGCATAGGTTTACCGAAGTGCCTCGCTTCACTTCGCTCACGAGTCCACTAGAAAGACGCATGTAAATGAACTGCTCTGCGATCAATTCCAATCAGGTTATAAGAAAAAAAATGTAATTAAAATTAAAATGATTTATTTTTATTGTCATTCCTTTTTAAAAAGATGTGCGGGAGAGTTTTTTTCTCTCTCTTCTTCTCCATATTAAAGCACCATTACGGAACGGGGGTAGATTAAGAAAAACATGCATAAGTGTATCATTAATACCTACAAAATTATTTTTGATTTTGATTAATGTAGATTAATTTAACAAAACGGCCACTCTTATGTATTAGATTTAAGTCTAGTGATGTATTTGTAAAAAAAAATATTTCGTAGACTGACTTGAAATTGATAAACTCCATCGGTCGCTCAACAATTGATCGCTTGTTCGCGGTGAGTGCTACACCGGGTCGTTCCGGCCTCGTACGAGGTCATATAATACTCGTACATGTCGATGAGAGTTTTGATTGCAACTGGAGCGAGAACGGCACTCGTATAGTACTCATTTCGACCTACCGTCCGCTCGCGGTACTATCGACTATAGGGTAGTATCCTATGGTTTCTGTATTGTGTGAGAGAGACGGAATTACTTTGCGCATACGATAAAACGAGATAGATAGTGTTAAAGGATCGTTACTAGGTTATGGGGTTTATAAGTATTAATTTATATTTGCGTCTGTTTTTCTATTGGGAAAAAATTCCAAAACAATACGTGTAAAAAAATCCAAGTCTCGCAACTCAGTTCTTCTACTGAGAAAAGTTGTGAAATGCAGGTTACCAAGTCAGTTAATTTTATATTCAGTTCCTACTTACGAGTAAGAGACCGTCTGTTTTAGGTCGTTACGTAAAACTATGTTACCTAAAAACATTTTAAAGTAACCATATCAATGTTAAAAAATCTTTAACGTTTCAAATAAGTAGATTGACTCGGTCATGGCATAAAAACATAATTAATTATTATCTCATAAGAAAAACATAAATATATGAATTAGATCGTTTAGTGACATGACATTTTACTAAATAACCGAAAAAATGTCGCCACTACGTAGCATGTCCTTTATTGTCTTTACAATTGCCTTTTCGAATAAAAAACCGGTTAATTAATTTATCAACTTAAAAGCATTTGTTTAAATTATCAACTAATTTTCAGTTAAAAAATCCTAGACATGATTGTCATTGCGTCTCGTAGCTCCTTAACTAGTGATCTCGTAGCGCTACGCAGCTACGGCGTAGAGGGCTACAGTGTAGCATTAAAGTCTGACGTTTACACCATCAGTAATAAAGATGCAATAAATAACTTTTTTGTTTAACAACTTAATATTTTATCCAAATAACTTCCAACTTAATTTTGAAGGCACTCGCATTATATACACCCGAGAATATACATGCGTAGAAATCATATATATAGAGCCCTTATATATGTGTGTGTGTAAGTCAACAAGCCAGCATACAACGTATAGGCCCGGTGTTGACTGTAACCGCAGACGGCAGGGGGCAGCATCGCGGCTCACCGCGGCCCCCGCGGCTCACATGTGGGCGACACTGACGATCTTGGGGAAGGAATCACCGAATGCTTTTTGAAAGGGTATTTTAGTTGTGTGTTTATTCGTTAAGTAAGAGTTTCTAGTGCAGCTCCTGTAATAAAAAAATGAAATAGTACCTACTGAGATGAGTGCCATTTAATTACCTAATACCTATTTATTAATGACATGGTATAATTTTTGGTTAAGTTGTCAATCTGTACATTAACACGTGAAGAATTCAACTATAACAAATTTTCAAAAATCTGCAATTTAGTGGAAAGTCATGCAAATTAAACAAAACATACACTACCACACGTTTGACAGACAGACTTTTCTTTCTTATAAACGCAGAAGCTTCTGACACCAAAGCAATTTTACGAAACTGTACCTAATATTCTCAACAGTATTTCTGATAAAACAATTGCTCAAATAATGTTGGCCAGCTTACATATTGTTAAAATATTGGGGCACATTTTGAAGGTAAACAAATATGCAAGTAACATTTAATATCAGAGTTTAATATCGTGCACCCTTGTCGGGCGAGCGAGCTGTGCGTGACTTCGGGCCGAGTGACAAGCGACGAGCGGTTAGCGATAAGCGATATTGGATTTTTTTATGGTGATAAGTTAAACAGTACGGCAAGTAGTTGAATAATCTTATTTGCAAGTTGGTGTGAATATTTACACACGACATTGCGTAACAAAATCTATTAAATCTTTAAAATCTGAATGTAATGAATAATTCAATCCTCGCGAAATACGAATATAGAAACCTCCAAATTCGTGCACGCTATAGCACTGCATATGCATAATGTTATTTCTGCATATTATGGAAAAAAAAATAATTCGTTATAATTCTTAAAGTACTTGTTCAAATTAAATGAAATTTGGAATAAACCTTGTTTATACAATGCCTGCTTAGTTGCTATAAATTGAGGTCTACAGTTCTTTTCCAGACGAAACAGGGGAACGAATATCTGTGCCACTTTTTTTGCTCGATTTGGCGGAGGCACTACCGTGGCCCCTACCTAAAAATATACAATGTTTTACTGTTCCAACTTTTTAAAAACTGGATTTTTATTATATAAATAGACCTTTAATAGATGTTGACGGATTTCCAGTAGTCCACTTTTTTGCGTTGTAATCGCACGTGTTAGAAAATTTCGTTGACAAAAAATTGCAAACGTATTCTCGTTGGCCGCATATTTAACACCATTGACGCTTGAACATGTCCACTCGGGGGGCTTTCAAAAATGTTTATATTTATAAAACCCGTCTCCCGCCCGATACATGTATCACCATCCGGCATATTACCGGAGTCTCTTCCGGAGGGTAGTTCTAAATGTTCTCCACGCGAGCATTCTCTGCAGCGTTCAAAAATATCGTTGCGAGTTTTTTTAATTACTTGCGAAGTGTAGGAAATGTTTTATGAAAGGAAATGTCGTTGTCGTAAAATTTACAATACGCGACATTATTTTCGAAGTCATTGACCTCTAAGTGCAGTTTCAGACTAGCGTATTGTTCTGCGCGTATCCGGTCGTTTCAGCATACACGCTTAAAACACGCGCGCTATGATACGCGCTTCAAACAACCGGCCGCGCGTCAACTGACATATTTAGTATGTGTTGCTCGAACCGGTAATGTCGTTCTGTCAGTATCAACATTGACACGAGCTTAGAAGCGCGTCAACGTTCGTACAAGTTGCGCGTGTGTCAAAAGGCGCGTCTATACGTGACTACAGTGCGTCCAAAAACAAACTGTACTAACCTATACTACTGTGAGGAGGTCTCGTCCTGCAGTGGGACAGTTATGGGCTATGATGATGATATTGTCTGATGTAGCCAGCAACTAACAGGTTGAATTTAATCACCATCATGCATATTGCAGTGTATTGTATCTGTCGTAATTAATAATTAATAATCCACGCGTGTAGTCAATTGAGTATGACACTCGATAATTGGATTAATCAAATTATAGATGAGAATAGATTTGGTGACGTCATATTATCTAGATAACTGTGATATATCAGTCTAGATCCTTCTCATTACCTGTTACTATATTATGTAAGTAGTAAGTATTTGCAATCAATTTATTGAAGTTACAATTACGTTGGATGAAGTAAAACAATGTTAGGTATATTATTCATAACTACGCATCCGCCCTCGCTTCGCTTCGGTGTAACTTTTACCTGTTATCCCGCAGTTACAATAACGTTATAATAAACAAAACGTATTCCAGATTAGGGCTCTTCATACTCGTATAAGCAAGAAACACGCCAAGTTGTTGACTGAAATGATTAAAACAAATGGCTACTACTGTTGTATGTTTTTTCAATATGGCTGACCACGTGATACAATGTTAGAGAGAGAAGTCCCATACAAACTTTGAATCTTAATAATTTTTGATAGAGTGCACTGATTTAAATAAAAAAAAGTCTTAAGTAACGCCCTGAGTTAAGCATTACGAAAGTATTTCTGCCATTATTCTGTCAAATCAGCCGTTTTGGTGTGATGCTCTTTCAAACATCTCTAATAATAATGTTTCCTGGTATATTGCTCGACAGGCCAGGCATGCTCTGTGACATACGTCAAAGCCTTAAAAAAAAAGAAAAAAAAATTACTTCATTTTTGTTTTGAAGACTAAGTGACGTCACACGACCACATCCGGTCCATGTTGGATGCGAAGCCTTATCGCGAAGGAAACTGACAACGATTTAATTTTTTCTTGCTATAGGGTTGTCGTTCTTAATACATTTTGTTTTATTTCTACAACTACTACAACGTTGCACCCTCTACAAGTTAGAAATGACACTTATCTAGGAATATTTGTGAACGCATGACGTTGTATAGCAACCCGAATAGGCAGCCACAAATTCCTTACATATTGTGGCTACCGCATCCTAGCTGCCTATGGTTATCAATACCACATATCCCATGCTAAAAACCGTATATAAATCTACTAGTTTTGGTTTACATGATAACATTCGTTAGCATAAACAGACAACCTCTCACCCTAAACGCATATACAATCTCCGTACTGTCATGCGTAATAAAATTAATTTCTACAATCAATTATTCTCTGACAAAAGCTTAGAACTACGCTTATGCTTGCGTCGATATTTACCGATTCAACAGTCGATAAACCCAGGTGTGTGACTAACAATACTGATCCATCTGTCCGTCCGTCCGTCTGTCTGTCTGTCTGTCTGTCTGTCTGTGATCGGCACTTCATTGTTATCGGAATGGTTCAGTGTAAACAATCGATCCGCGAGTGTCGAGGATAATTGATTGACAGAGGTCAACGAATATCATTCCTCTCCGGTCGTAAAATATAATCGCTTTACTACTGATTGGTTCCGAAGTGGAGTTTGATGTTTGATTGGATTTTGAACCATATTTATAGTGAGATAATGTACAAAATGGTAGTTAACATAATCCCGACTGTTGAAGTGCGAAGTACCTACGATAATTATGAGTTTTACTATTGTTATTCTCTATTGTGTTATTTGTAAAAAATAACCTTTTCATAAAAAAATTGTATCGGGAACTTTTTCCTCCGGCTTTCTTACCTTCCGGCCGACACTAGCTTACTTAGGCTTAAGTATAATAAGTATATCTGTTTCATAAAGCCAACGATATATTAGGTATCATCTAACAAGACTTTAGTAACTTTATTCTAATGATGTAAATTATTTTTCTTAACGTTTTTAATGCTTTTTATATTGTTTGACATTCGTTATGTGAGCTGTTAATTCCTAAGACGAAATAAATGACTTGAATTTCGTCTTGGCAACACAATGAAATAGTT
>LGAG01001254.1:62958-76133 GCA_001278395.1 Lerema accius
CAGATGTCTAGTGTCCAACTGTTTGATATCTCTTTGTTAACTATTAAAGTACTAAATCTATCTGCGCTTGTCTCTGGCTTTGTGACGTTGACAGCGAGGGACCTAGAAGATTGTTTGGTCAAGGGGTGGCCCCTCGGTGGGCGCCAATAAAATCACGTGAAATGAACGCTGGCTATTAACTTCTCGGCTAACCGTTTAGCCTTCTGTTCTGTCCGATTGATCGTCTTTTTATCTTGCTTTCGGATTGTTTTATTCTTATTGCATATCTTGTATATTTGTTTACACTTTATTGTAAGGAATTTTGGAAACGGACTTTATAGTTCTTGTAGTAACGTTCTCTACGAGTCAAACCTTGTAGATGATCGAATGATCGTGTGTGTAATAATAATAATAATAATCTTCTCTTTGCCTTGTAGTAAAGACAAACTTATAGTAGTAAAATTAAATTAGAGATCACGAAATATACAATTTACACTTTCATGCATATAGGAATAACTTTTCAACAGAACCGTGCCATCAATTTTGAATTTTGCGTCATCAGTTAAGCGTCAGCTAATGCTAACACGGTAACAAACAGCGTTTTAATTACAAACTAATATGAAGTTAATTCATATCCAATTAGTTTATCAATTCTGTTATAATTATACGTTGACTAATTTTGGTTGCTTGTGTCGTTATAAATTAAACAAGTATTAAAATTAGTCTACACGCCAAGTATCTAATTTATTTTATCCTAGCCTTGTTTATCATAAGTAATGTTTTTTTAAAATAACGCTTAAAGCCATGCCCTCACGCTAAGCGGAAGATGTTGCAATCTATTTTATGCAGTTGCGAGTGCAGTTGATTCTTTCTCAATTGCGATTCCAAATATTAATATGCGAAAATTTAATTTTTTAGAAAGCTCGTTAGGTACGACAAAACCATCATTATTAATGCTCATACTAATATTTGTTCATTAGACCATAAAACAAAATGTCAAAATAAAATGCCCCAGTAATTACTACCTCGTAAGCTGTAATAGTGATTTCCTGAGGGCCAAATGATAAAACTGGCGCCCAACGAGGGACTCCCTCTGAACAAACAAAGTTAATGCTACGAGTGGAGAGAGATACTCTGACTTTCCAAAATCATTTTTAATAGCGTGATAGGAATTTGAATTTAGATAACATATTCGTTGCTGAGGTCTGCCACAAAAAAACAATTTTTTTTAGTATGACTAGGCCATATACTTTGCTTATTAAATCATAATGTTGCACACTAAAACTAACTAGACCAGACTACTTAAGTCTCATTTAAAAAGGTACCTTCTATTTTGCCGGCTCCACAGATCTAAACAGTAATATATCAGCACAAACACAAAATGTTTTTATATCTCGCAACTTAGAAAGCAAAGTCAGCATTACGTCAATCGTCCCCACCGTCCCCGCTCGCCGCGGTGCCGGTGTTCTGAGGCGTGAACAAATAAAAACATCCCGACTATGGCTCCCATGGGAGGGGGCACCGGGCTACGGTCAGCACATTCCCTCAGCTATAGTGTTATGGTGTGCTCTTATGGGATATACTAGATAGAAAACGTAAACTATGAAAGTATTCGTGCGAATATTTTTTTATGGTGAGAAGCAAAAACGGAGGTAAATACAATCGTGAGCTATATAACCATTAACTACTGAAATCAAATCATACTGCTTTTGGGCCATTAACTGTGGCCATATTTAATAAATTAGTTCTAATGCAAGTTTTTTTCAACGTGATTCAATATTCTATCTTTAAAGGAATTCTACGTTGCGACAAAAATGGCTCTCACGTTCATACGCGGCAGTATTCACTCATATCATATAGAATTGGGCCATTAACTGTGGCCATATTTAATAAATTAGTTTTAATGCAAGTTTTTTTCAACGTGATTCAATATTCTATCTTTAAAGGAATTCTACGTTGCGACAAAAATGGCTCTCACGTTCATACGCGGCAGTATTCACTCATATCATATAGAATTTTTATATCGTAGAGCTCTTAACGCGACAGGCAGCGAGCAGGTGTAAACGGTGGGTAGTTTTAGATTTTTATTCTATGTGTGGGTAGAGCGCGGGATGTGCGCCACCTCGGAATAGAGATACGTGACAGTGTAAACTTACGTTTAAAGTAAGACTTTCCATTTATAGACACTTAAGAATATAAGAATATAAATATCTTAGTGTATCAGTTCTTCCGCCGAACAAATTCTGACTGTTTTATTATATCAAATGCTAGTATAAAACTGCATTTTATATGTTTCAAAATATAATCTGTTCTAAAATAAATAAACATTACATTAAGTTTAAGTTCTAACTGGCATCTATCAAAATTTTCTCTACGCTTTGATGTTTCATTCCAATTTAATCTGATCATAACAATTTTAATGTAAGCTTCTTAGACCAAATTACTTGTTTAATAAATTCTCTGTATTAAAACGTAAGTTCTTAATCTTAAATACTAATTTAAATTTATCGCTGTATGATGAATAATGAAATAGTGAGCAAACATTACAGAGTAAAATCTTAAAAGCATGAAATAAAAGCATTTTTTCATAACATTAACTTATAGTTGAAGAAAGTGCTTGCACAGCGCTCCTACAGAGTAAACTCCATTATTTCCCATGTCGACGTAACGAACCACACATACGTATATGTAAAATGAGTGTAATACACGAGAAAATCGTTTTAAAACGCTTCCTCGCAGAGTTCTTCAACTGCTAAGTGAGAGCTTCATAGCCCCTCGTTGGGCGCCACGATATATTTTTCTTTTGCGCAATAAAAACTTATTGCGTTGTCACGCAAAACCTTTAATGCTTATTCATTGTATATCTTTCGTGTCGTATTTACCGCAACCTAAAAGTTTTTAGGCATTTTCTACCACGCTGGCCTTGTGTGCGTTGGCAGGTTCTAGAAACCTTTAGGAAGATTGGCAACATGGACGATCATGCTAAGTATTAGGGGGCTGAAATTGACTTCCACATTGGAACGTAGATGACGGTGCTGCCATCTACAGAAACGTTACTTATTCGCTATAAATTGATTTACGCGGACGGCTCGTTCACAATCGTTGTCGTGTCGTGGCTACGTCGTTACTCTGCTTGTAATCGCTAATCATTCAACCAGTTGCTATTCTTAATAATCAATGGATAACGTATGCCTCGTTATCCCAGTAAGATAATTTTTAAATCAAAGTGAGACTTGTTTTCAAAGTTTGTAAAAAACTTACACCTAGATGTATTTTAAATATTTTCGTTCATCAAAAGAAGCAATGATTAATTTATAATTATAATTGTAATCCTTTATATTTTATCTTGTCTAATCAGAAAGCTTCAGAATGTAGACTATGACAGCCGCAAAATTAAATGTACACGTTAAATCAAAGCATAAAACAAGTTTCCTTTAAATGAAACACAAGCATTAAACTCTAGCCGAGTATAAATGCTGTAGATTCATTATGTGATGTTAAATAAATGTGATAACGAGAAAATCATTTTAAAACTCCGCCGAGAGCGCGGCCGCGGACTGGAGGTTCTAGTCCCGAGCTGGGCGCCATGTTGTTATTGACATTAGTAGTTGACTTTGTAATGTTTTATAAACCATTATTTTTTTTTCCGCTTTACTTGATATATTGGATCGTTCTTAATTTTGTTGTTTTCATGGATATCATATGTACCCTTATTAATAATTGGCTTCTTTTTTAAATAATTAAACACAAACATTATGTTATTGTTTGCAAAACTTAAATATTAGGCGATTTTCATCTTCTAATGATGTCTGTTTTCCCGCATTTATTAAAAAAAAAACTGATTGCCTTTATTTGCGTGTACTGCAACACAAAAGTATACTATAACCTATGTCATACTCACCATAACAAATCCAGTGACTTCTCACATGTTGAAATCCTATAACCCGTTTGGGTTGTAGACCGTGTCCTAGAATTGGACATACGAACGTAGACTCTTAAAACATCATCCTCTTTTTGGCATAATTAGGCAAGAATCATCAGTGATAACTGCTGGTCAACAAGCTGAGTCTAGTTACAAAGCCCTTCGGCGGATTAATCCAAAGTTCCGTCGCTGGCAATAAGCCATTGTTTCGGCCGACCAAGTTCTGAAGTCAACCGACTGCAGGATAACGCTGGTTACGGACGATCACTTCTAAACAAAGACTTTGAGGTCTTGTTACTGTGTTCCGTATTAGCAAATGTTGTTCAATATACAACACATCCTCTGGGTACTGTTTAAGAATAATACATACACGTATGACTTTACATTTTGTACACTAAATATTCATTTGTCAAATCCCAGCGTTACCTATAAAAAAAACAAGTGTGTCTTATTCAGTCACTTCATTTTCAGAGTCTGTGTCTTCCTGCAATAACTAGTTTGACTTTAACTTTTTACCCTCAACTTCATTCTTACTGTCACTTGTACCCTCAGTATACCATTCATAAATATTCTAAATTTAGAAAATAAAACAAAACGCATTCTACCACACAATCAGTCAATTTGTGTAGCTCCTTCAACTGTCACATAACTATCTTTTTCCTCATTTAAAGTTGCTTTGCTTGTTACTATCGTATGATAACTAAACACAGACATTGTGTGATATACTTACAGTAAGTAATAGACTCCCGAAGCTAAAGCAAACTGAATTGAAGATTATTCTCTCGGGTAAATAACAAACATTTCCACTAAGAGCTCAAACACGCGCAGGCCACGTGGCTTCTCTGTTAGTTTTTCTTCTGTCTGAAGCACATCACTTGTTATAATGAATGCAACTATGCGATTATCCGAAGAATTAAAGTTTTTGTCGTCATCATTTGCAATTCAAATTATTTTTATCGTATCCGAACTTAAGAAATCTATTAGATTTTAAATGCCATTTCTACCGTAAAACGGAACGGAGATGGCCCATGTATAATTTGATTGTTAGTTTTGTTGACTGAAGACTTAACATACATAAGTATTAAATGTAATTGGGTATAGGTTTTTTTGGTACAATAATCCTTGTATCCTGTATGTCTCCTTGAATGGTGACAATAGAGATATTTCTTTCATAAAATGCTGTACTAAAGTAGACGCTATGTATCAGTCACGAAATGCAATGGATCGCTGCGAGTTGTTACACTATTGCACTGCACCAGACTAGCAGTCACCCTTAGTCTGTAGTCAGTAGTCGGTAGTCGGTAGAGCGTGTTTCAGATAATACAGTTAACGTGCAACCTATTCTCAATCTTGCTAACTCCGCAACTGAATATGAAAATTTATCCGCAGTTAAACTTTCGCATCAGACGAATTCCAACCTTATTTAATAACCAGTAAAGTTTGAATTGCATTGTACGCGTACAGTTCGAACTTTGATACGGTTAGCACTTTTGTATGATTTTGTACGGTATTATAGAATGTAGCGAAGACGAACGATGCGTAAAATGCAGTTTGGTGAGCATTGCTGGTTTTGCGCGAAGTGATTATGAGGGGTGAGGGTGGCACGAGGAAATGTATATTAAAATTAGATTTATAATTTAATCACAATAACTTAAAGTCTTGCAAGTAAAAAAAAGATTTGAGAAAAGGCTTATTTCAGACATACACGAATATAGAAATAACATATAAAACCTACTGAACTTAATAATTGAACGTATAATTAAGAGAAACCAGGGTAGAGGAAGATGATAATAGATTGGAAACTGTTTAAAAACGTAAGGCACCGATAGTCGTCAGCTTAATATTTTTGGTACTACTACCCCAATTACCTCTAAATATCCTAATACTGATACTTCACAATCATACTCAACAAAACAAACGACCCCATCTCATTCTCATCATAGTAAAAGTCGAGCTCGCAGCCACCTCATCATACATTCAACACACACCTGATACAAATTCATACGGTCTCTAAAATTGAGGGTATTCGCCGAGCCGTCAGTTCAACTACGTTTTTGTAAGGAATTACTCTTCCGCGACGACAGGTAAATCCAACGAGACAATCCCTAAGCTTAGCTTAAGAGTTTTCTATTGATTTACAATAGAAGAAGCTATAGTAGAAAAATAGATTACTGCCGTATTGGGTCGGGTTAGAATACTAACCTATGAGTGTCAGAGTATATTTTCACGAGAGGTGACCATTTTTCGTAAGAGGTAGTAACGCATGCTTTGACCAACTTCCAGTGGAGTAAATAGGAACGTTTACTATCTAAATTACTAACAGGACTAACCTGCACTGCCATTACTAACAGGACCTACTAACCAACTAACGCTTCCCCCTATAGTACTACTCGAGGTTTGTCACAATGGCCATAAGTTCGTTTGCTATCCTATTTGTAAAATATTACCCTTCTTATACCGTCGACTAATAAATAATCCTACAGAAAGTATGAAACATGTTCAGAGACATAAGAAACATTCCGAATCTAGTATCTTTATATGTAACTACCAATTAGCCTATAGGCTTTATACAATTTAATTGTATTATTTAATTATTGAATAGGTATAAAACTAAAGTTTCAGAAAGATCAACTCTGAACTTCGAAGGCCACTCACAGAGCTCGAGATCAAAGCTTAAAGTATTATAAATTCAACGCGATTTTCAACGAACCTCAAACACCGTTCCAGGGACTTATAATTTATTTATGTAGAAAGAACGGAGACTTTATTTTTAGTAATTGTGTTTTACGACGGCGACGAATTCAATCAATATCGAGCTCTGTGTTCTTCGTCATACGCGTTATGTCAAATCTTTTCATGAGATACAATAACGGTGATAGAATTCGCCCTGAATGACCCCGCCGAGTCATTCCATTAAGTTTTCTCGATATCATGACGATTTCGCTGTCGCGATACACATTGAAGCAGGATTTTCGTGAAGTTTCCTCGCTATGAAAAGACACATTTGTATCATATAAAGCTTCGGGATATTGCTTTTCGAAATTACAAATTCTTTTTTGTAGGGTTGCTCGGAGCAGTTGACTTTCGTTTATTTTGATCCGTTTTGCGGGTATTACTATAGAGTTGACATTCTTTTACATTTATGGTTTACTGTCTGAAAATACTCTTGCATTGTTACTACTGTGAATAGAAATTTGCGTTGTTAAGTTTAAAAGGAGCATAAAGGACGAGAGTTTCACTTTCTGTATGTGTCATAAATACAATTTATTTGGAAACTTTAAATTGTAATAACTTTTGATAGAATAGACCGATTATAATAAAATAAAGCCTAAGTAACGCTCTGAGTTAAGGATTACTTATGTATTTCATCCATTGTTCTGTCAAATCAGCCGTTTCGGCGTGATGCTCTTTCAAACACACAGACAAACAGAGCCCTCCAACTTTCAATTTTATTATTATGTATAGATAGAAGAATTCTCGTCAAATCCCCGATTCGAGTAAAGTGTTGACGCGGAGCTCTCAGGACTGTCGTATTTCATAACGTGCGTCACCCCGACCGTTGTCATTCCCGGAATGCCGACAAATGCTTCACGAACACTTTCCAATGATTCGTGTGGAATTTCGCAGACGCGTTTGACAGCCTTCAATGTACGTACGCGTATATAGCGGGCCCGTGAATTGGATTTTCTCGATTTTGGGATTCGTTATTGTCTTATTGTAAGCGCTGTTTTTATCTATTTAACTGTGGCTAAGAACCTTTACTTCAGTTTCTTTGAACCGTATTTTAACATTAATATCGGGATAACGAATTTGATTATGACGATTGATCACCGAAGCAAGTGATATTAAGTGCTTTTACATTTTTTTTTTATTTAAGGCGCGTGCCGGTATTGTACTCAAGAAGTCCTGTTGGGGAGATCAACGTTCAATCCACTAAGCCAGCTCGTATCACTACAAAAATTAAATATTAACGACTTAACCTAGATTGATGTGACATGTATCTACAATATTATTAAAATCAAACGTATCGTAAAGCAAGTACATAAATTAAGACCCCAAACTTAATAAGAAAACACCCCAAGCCAATTACAGAGTACACCCCACGACACGTGTGCTCTAACGAGGAATCGAACCGCGACCCTCCGGGATGCTGGGGTCACCTTGGGCCCCGCTCGATACGTGGGGGATTTATTGCCTTTAAGATGCATTGTTCGGTTTCTGGGTACCGTAGACATAACATTGTTAAACTAAAAATTAACAATTAATAAAAATTTAAAATACACGCTTATGTGAAAATAGAAACTAAAAGAAAGTTTTTTTTTTAATTATTGCAATGTCATCGCTCCTCAAGAAGTATGCTAAGGTTCAAATTGATTTCAAAGTCACTAAAAATCGTTAATATAATAAGCTTTAATATAAATAATTGCCTTATTTGTAACTACTAAGAATTCTTAGTATTTCCTTCTTGACGGACCATCCTACGGTCTATGCATTGTTGACTATTATATTTATTTTGAACGGAAGTGTAGGAAGTTTTTATTTAAAGCTCTAAGGATAGATCTAATCATAGAATGAGCTTTTCTGTTAAATTTCCTCACTTACTTCAACATCCTGTTTCGCAGGAAACGACAATTTCCCTCGATGCTACTAGAAGATTAAATTGAACTTATAAAAATGTGAAGTATCAATATTTTAACGAGGCACTCTCCAATTGATACGAGTATATAAACTGAAATTTTTCAATATTCCTACTAATACCTCTTTCTTATTTCTTTATTATTATTTTAATATTACAAACAGACACTTCAATTTTATTCAGTAGTACAGATAGTATAGATTACTGAAGCAATGGCGTAGAGATGAAAACATGTTTAGAATCCTTGCAATAGAACTGTAGACTTTAATTAACAGATTGTACGGAACTGTAGTCGCACTTGACACCAGGATAACAGAAATGAGGGTAAGTGTGCCACTGTGTTACGGTGTGCCATCGTAATGGCCACTCATGGGGTCCTTTCTTACCTTCACATTTAAATTTAAACCTTATAACGCAGGAAATAAAGTCGAAATTCATTTAAGTTTTTTTTCTGATAAGCGACTAATGTGCATAGGATTGTCGATTCTATTCAATGGGAATAGAGGCGAATATCCTGTGTAAGGTGAGACAGGATGATATATGATGTAATTTCAGTTTATTGTGCTTGTAATTACGTTGTGTGATGCATTTTTTTTTTCATTGAGATGTGCTGTATGTTTGTAACGAGTCGACGTTTATGTTTGTTTGTTGTTACAGGTAACAGCGATTAATCTGGGACAATGGGTGATGCTTTGTTTAATTTAACATACAATAGAGTTCGTTACAATATCTAAAGTTTAAATTGGTAACGGAAATTGAAGTAATTCGTTACGTAGAATGATACATCTGATTTTTTTGTTTTAGAATTATTTGTTGTACGATAATTTCAAAAACATATGTTTATGGGAATGGGTACAAACTAAAACCTATAATCTAAATCTAAGGTCTAGACTAGACTTAATGGTGATGATATCCTGATAATAGCTTTAGATAGGAAAGTAGCCTTACAACTAACACAAGCCGTACGATCGCCAGGGGCCCATTAATACAATATTAGTAAAATATCCTAAGCGGAGTCACAACCCTGGCGATAGCTAACATCCCCGCGGGCCAAAGTTACTCGTTAAATATTTCAATAAGCTATAATGGACCATAAATCCTCATTAGCAAGGTTTATTTTCGAGCGGGGTCGCCACTGTAGGGTCGCACCCTCGGGAAGACACGTCGCTTGTGAGAAATAAGTTTGGAAATACTTTGAACGCTGTGAATCTGTGATATACTTCTGAAATACTCTACTTCAATACTTAAATATAACTGAGACAAGCATTAAGGAATATTGAATCAGGATTATCGAAATCCATGTTTGAATGAGTGCTTGAATTATTGTAAGGGGTGCTATTGTCGAGATACTTTAAAATTTCCAAGGATTCAAGGATTCCCTGTGTCGTAGACAACATAAAAATTATTATTATTAATAAAAAAAAGTGTCTAGTATGGTCCGCCAGTAACAATTGCGTCATATGGGTCAACTCAGTACGAAGACAGTTGATCAATCTTAATAACATCTTAATTAGAATTATATACGATCAATTAAGCATCCTCGAGGGTCGTTTGCTTATCTATTCATCTGTATGTCTGTCCATTTCTCAGCTGTACATACATTTTTATACTAACCTGTATATTTTTAATGTTATGAAAATATTTTTGACCCTCATAACGAGCGTCATTTGTTTGATAACACTATGTTTCTTGATGATGAATTAGTAATAATAAAACTTTAGCGGGGCTATAGCTGTACCTACACTGGGTATTTTTATGAGCAGTATAGCGCAGTGTTTACATTCAAAGGGTCCTAGGTTCGATTCCCAGTTTCGTCGGGTGTGTCCTAAATCTATATGCGTTACATATATAATCCAGGATACAGGCAATCCTATTATAGACATACAACATATCTATTTTATGAGATACAAATACAGTCAAAAAAAATATTTTTAAATTCTAATCTGTTTGATTATTTAAACTATTTATAAGAGATAACGATAAGGTAATAAACGATGAAAAAACAAACCGTGTCATGCTCCAACTTCCCTGCAAACTATTTATTTCAACGTTAAATAATTTAAATATTAAAATTGACATAAATAATTATAATAAAGCTACGAGTGTCGTCCTCGTTACCAGCAACCAACGATTTCTCATTAGCGGACGCTTCGGATTTTCTCTTCTGAGAGCTTCCTCGCCTGCCAACTAAACATAACTATAATTATGAGGTATAACATTAAAAATTTACTTTACGTAAAACTAGTTACGGAAATTGTTCCAATTGAATGTTAAATCTATTCAAATAAATAAAATTGAAATGTCTGTTTATAAAGTTAAAATAACCGTTTACTTAATGCATACGTATTTTGGCACGGTACACGTACCAATATAACATTTTTTTTAATTTGTCTGTCTGTCTGTTTGATCCGGCTAATCTCTGAAATGACAGAACCGATTTTGACGGGACTTTCACTGGCGGATAGCTAAAGTAATAAGGAGTAACTGAGGCTACTTTTTACCTTCGTTTCGGCATAGGTTTACCGAAGCGAAGCGAGGGCGGGTCCACTAGTACCGAATATTTTAAAAAAGTTAATTTTAAAATCTGAATATTATTTAGCTTCCTATCGGGGCAGCCTGATTTCCGTTTTGCAAATCGGGGCCAAGTCCCAAGCGGCGTACAGCGGAGTCTCAGCTCTCGAACACGAAGCGACGACACTGCAAAAAATATTATAAGTCATTTCTAATAATCTCGGAGCGATGACGGACCACGCCACTGAAGGAATTGTTTGTAAATGGGATAATAAAAATGTTTCTGTTATAAATGGGTCAGTCGGGACTTTCAGGATTGCGGGTTACACTTTTTATCAATCTGAGAGTTAATCTGTATGTATAGTCTGTTATATTAGACTTGGCTTATTACTGAAACAAAAAAAAGATTAAAGTTCACAGTAGATTTTGGTAAAATATAAGCATATAATGACAATTGAAGTGATGAAATCGCAAAGACAATAAAAATAAATGGAAGGGTGTGAATAACATGAAAATACTTGATTTCTGTTACAAGGTTTTCGTATAACTGCATAGTTAATAAGTGTCTAAAAATAGACTGTATATTAACTAAAAGACCGGGCTGATTTTGTTCTATATCCAACACTTGCAGACGTTACCATTTCGTTGGAATTCAAACCTTCTAAGTTACATTTTACACGCGATCATTTTCCTCCTGTTGACATTCAAAACATTCTTAATTCCAACGGGTGTTCCGACACGCTGTATACCGACTCGTCAGATACCGGACCGGACCAGACCGGACCGGATCAGTCGGTCGACCGAGATCGGCTATCTTAATGACTCTATTCTGTCTATCCCGGCTAATTGATAGCCACCGAGTGTTTAAGCCATTTGCTAGCTTCAAAATGACTACCACGTGTCACTGTCTGTTTAATCTACATATACTATACTATACTATACAAAAGCTGAAGAGTTTGTTTGTTTGAACGCGCTAAATTTAGGAACTACTGGACCGATTTAAAAAATCTTTTAGTGTATGATAGTCCATTTCTCGAGGAGGACTGTAGGCTGTGTAACATCACGCTAAGATGAAAAGGGGAGGAGCAGCAACAATTTTTTTTGTGAAAGCGGGAAAATTACGCGGGCGGAGACACGGGCGATTGCTAATTGTACTAGAAGCAGTAGACCAAACAGACTCTGTTGTGCAACTCTCAGGTATGCAGGTTTCCTCAAGATGTTTGATCAACAAAAGTGATAATTAGTTCGTGTAAATAAAAAAAAATTAGAAGATACCAGGTTCAAACTCAGGAATTACCTTTCGGGAGAACCACGTTCCAACTACTAAGCTATACATTTTCCAGTTATTCGTATATAAATTAGACTACCCCATGGCGTAGTTAGTAGTGACCCTGCCTGTGAAGCGAGGAGTCCTGGGTTCGATTCTTGGGGCAGATATTTATGTGACAGACAAATGTTTGTTCTCGGGTCATGTGTGTTAGTGATGTGTTATTTGTGTTGTCCATGTCACCTGCGACACAGGGAATCCTACTGCGGGGGTATGAGTGTGTTAGCGTTTATTTAATTATTTACCGTTTGTAATAGGTCCAATTCCTCATTTTATTTTTAGCAATCAGCAACTTTGGACTACGCTAACACTTTGAAGAAATACTCATACTTCGCTAAGCTTGTTAAACGCTAAACGTACTGCAAGCACAAATGCCTCCATCTAACTAGATGCCGCTCCTAATGGGGTCCATTGACACCTCCCCCCATATGACGTCACAAAACGCCAACTAGTAGCAAATTGAGCGTCATGTCTAGACAAGACACTGAATTTAGGACTTGTTTTGAATTCTATTCAGAGTATAATGTTAAAATATTTTTGACGCGAAAAACTTTCTTATATTTGTTGTCATAGGCGATCCATAAATTCTAACAGTTTGGTGTTGTAGTTTATAAAAGTTTTAGTTTTTTCTGTAACTTCACGATTAGAAGGCAAAGGAACACATAATTTTTAAAAAAGTGTTCCAATATCTACATATTGAATTGCAAGGTGAGGGCTCACCAATCGAAAACACAACTTATGCGTTCATTGTCAACACATTTCACAAAAGTTATCAATTTTTTGGCAACTCAGTTAACCAG
>LGAG01001254.1:77501-90140 GCA_001278395.1 Lerema accius
AGAGTTTGTTTGTTTGAATGCGCTAAATATAGGAACTACTGGACCGATTTAAAAAATTCTTTTAGTGTAAGATAGTCCCTTTATCGAGGAAGACTATCCTACTAATATTATAAATGTGAAAGTTTGTAAAGATGTTTGGATGTTTGTCCCTCCTTCAAGCTCTAACCGTTGAACGGATTAAGCTGAAACTTGGTACACAGATAGGTTGCATCCAGGAATAGGACATAGGATACATTTTATCCCGATTATAGGTTCCCTTGGGATAAAATCAATATTTTGTTTATCAACCTTTCCGCGGGCGGAGCCGCGGGCATCGTCTAGTAGGCTATATAACATCACGCTAAGTTGAAAAGGGGAGGAGCAGCGACAATTTTTTTTGCGAAAACCGGAAAATTACGCGGGCGGAGTCGCTGTCGATTGCTAATTGTACTATAAGCAGAAGACCAAACAGACTCTGTTGTGCAACTCTCAGGTATGCAGGTTTCCTCAAGATGTTTGATCAACAAAAGTGATAATTAGTTCGTGTAAATAAAAAAAAATTAGAAGATACCAGGTTCAAACTCAGGAATTATCTTTCGAGAGAGCCACGTTCCAACTACTAAGCTATACATTTTCCAGTTATTCGTATATAAATTAGACTACCCCATGGCGTAGTTAGTAGTGACCCTGCCTGTGAAGCGAGGAGTCCTGGGTTCGATTCCTGGGGCAGATATTTATGTGACAGACAAATGTTTGTTCTCGGGTCATGTGTGTTAGTGATGTGTTATTTGTGTTGTCCATGTCACCCGCGACACAGGGAATCCTAGTGCGGGAGTATGAGTGTGTTAGCGTTTATTTATTTATTTACCGTTTGTAAATAGGTCCAATTTCTCATTTTATTTGTAGCAATCAGCAACTTTGGACTACGCTAACACTTTGAAGAAATACTCATACTTCGCTAAGCTTGTAAAACGCTAAACGTACTGCAAGAACAAATGCCTCCATCTAACTAGATGCCGCTCCTAATGGGGTCCATTGACACCTCCCCCCATATGACGTCACAAAACGCCAACTAGTAGCAAATTGAGCGTCATGTCTAGACAAGACTCTGAATTTAGGAATTGCTTTGAATTCAATTCAGAGTCAAACGTTAACATATTTTTTGACGTGAATAACTTCCTATAGGTGGGCGATCCTTAAAATCTAACGACAAATACGGGGATACAGTTGGTGTTGTAGTTCATAAAGGTTTTAGTTTTTTCTGTAACTTCACGATTAGAAGGCAAAGGCACACATAATTAATTTAAAAAAAAGTGTTCCAATATTTACATATTGAATTGAAGGTGAGTGCTCACCAATCGAAAACACAACTTATGCGTTCATGGTCAATACATTTCACAAAAGTTAGCAATTTTCTAGCAACTCGCTTACCAGCATTGTTTTGATAGAACTTCGTACTTGATAGAGATAATATTTAAGGTAAAGCGTACCTACTAATAGAAAAATCGTGTTTTTGTTTGTCTGTAGCAGGCTAGTCGCCACCCTTATCAATGATATCATCTCGTAAAGATATCTGTGTGACGTAATTTTACCATAATCTAGATTGTTCATCGTCTAGACATTAGCTATATTACTAGTAAGCAGTTCTCAGGTAAATCGATTTACAGTTTACCTAAACATAAAATCTGACGGTTTATTGCTATTTCATGTTACTTTTTCATGGAGGATTTAAGCTAAGGGATGTTATCACGTGTAGCATTTCTGTCGATTTCTAATGACACTATTAAAATTCGTTACGCAATTTAGCGTAGATTGTGATGTAAAGAAATGGGTCCACTAGTTACCCTACTAATATTATAAATGTGAAAGTTTGTAAATATGTTTGGATATTTGTATGTTTGTGGGTCCTTCCTTCACGCTCTAACCGTTGAACGGATTAAGTTGAAACTTGGCACACAGATAGTTTGCATCCAGGAATAGGTCATAGGATAGATTTTATCCCGATTATAGATTCCCTTGGGATAAAATCAATATATTATGTTTATCGACTTTTCCGCGGGCATCGTCTAGTTAACTATAAGAAACACTTATAACGATCACAGAAGACGTTTCCCTCGTAGCCGCGAACTCCATGTAGGTTAAGCGATCTTTTGAATATCGACAATGTTAAAAGCATTTACACGATTGTAAGCCGAGACGGTGGTGAGACCAAAGAAAGAGTTCTAACAAGAAAGCCCTTTAACTAGGGTCGCCAAATATTAGTCTTTAATTTCCCGGACATTTGATTTTGCAAGGAAATTATCGTCGACAACTTTAGTAACTATAAAAACACTGTTTGTATGCGTGGCTTATAATTTTCGGGCTATACAAGACTAGATGAACTCTGGCCAAAAAATGTATAGACTGAGTTTTCTGAACAAAAAAATGAAATCTTTCTTCTGTGTACTGGATCTATTCATAAAACGTCTAATTACTTTGCGATGAGTATTCACGAACATAACGAAGTCATAACCACGTGACGTGAAAACTAAAGAATAATCCAAACTATGAGATTAAATTAAAAATATGTTGCAGAACCTCGGCTTCTAGTAAAGTATAATTCCTGTAATTCCACGTAATTTCGGACCAATCCTAGATGTTCCAGCTGTCTGGCAAACCTAGCTTCACTGCAGCTCCTCGGTTGCCAAGTGGTCGTTTGGCTCTGTTCTCTGACAAAGAGCCTTTGAGAGCCGTCGACGGGCTCTTTCCAGCTCACAGCTTAAATCTGGAGGGCGTTTAGAATAGCTTAGAGTCCAAACAAGCTGGGGTACACATTGTCTTCTCCGTATTGTTTCTAAGAACTAATAACCCGATGGATTATAAAAGTGCTACTATAACTAGAGTTTCACTTAATGTCTAGTCTGGTTCCCATAAAATAACTAAATTATATTATCATTAACAAGATTCTGGTTATGACCAGTTGTAATTAAACCTTTGTGAACGATCGACCAAAAAAAACTAAAAAAAATCAGAATTCCTTTCAAGAGAAAAGATTAACTCTTCTTAATTATAAAAACAACGTCTGACTGAACTTCTAGCTTTTGTTTTAAAAAATCCAACGCTATCGAAAATCCATAAAATCGTTAATGTAAGAACAGGTCAGCTTACATTGGTTAGCCGCAACATGTCGGGGCACTCCCGGAGTGACCGGAAGTGACGGAAATTGCCCGCATCGTCCTCCACCGGTGACCCACATGTGGCCGGGCACTGGACACTGCACTGTTGACTGAGCTCCTTTGAAGTTGTTTGTGGCGAATGATATTGCCATTGAAATGCTTGTTTATTTAGGTATCTAAATACCTTTGAATAATCAATGGCGTAATCACATTAAAAACTAATATGTACGCACAATAGAACACAAACTAGATGAAGTTGTTACTAAGGTTACATAGTTACGTAACAACTTAAAACAGAAGGTCCCTTAAGTAGGGACTAAATAATAATATAAAATTAATAACCGACTTGGTATTACCTAGATCTCACAACTTTTTACGGTAGAAGAACTGAGTTGCGAGACTTAGGTTTTTTGACAATTATTGTTTTTAATGGGATCATATTCGTCTGAAGAGTATGACATAATTATGACGACAATTCGAGCTTCAACATGAGTCCCATATTTGACAATTGACTGACATTTGTCATCAGCCGTCAGTTGTGAGCCCTCCCGCCATTGTCCATCAATCATCAGCCCCATCAGCATCGTCAGCATTGTCTCGCTGACGTATTGAGAGCTCGCCCTATCGACTGACAGCTGCTGACATTTGAAGGTCGTATGTCATCTGAGTCTTTCAACAGATTAAATATTATTAGACGACGCCCGCGGCTTTGCCCGCGTAAGAGTAGTTAAATATTTATTGGATGTATCCCAAGGGAATCTATAATCGGGACACAATCTATCCTATGTCCTATTCCTGGATGAAAACTATCTGTGTGCCAAGTTTCAGCTTAATCCGCTCAACGGTTAGAGCGTGAAGGACGTACAAATATCCAAACATCTTTACGAACTTTCACATTTATAATATTAGTAGGAAGGATATGGGTGTTAGGTTAGGGCAGGACAAAGGACAGGATAAGAAAGTAAAATTATAAAGTAAAGTTAAGTAAGATTTTAATAGTAGACAACTTACGTATGGGGTCACATATTTATGCCGCTTAGAACGGGTAAGATATTAGTGCTCTTTACTGTACAGAGACATTTTTTTATTACCTAAAAGATTCTTTGATTCTAGTGTCGTGAAGAGGATTGTCAAATAGCTATGTAACCAAATATGGAAGTCATAAGGTTCAAGTTAGTTTACATGATTAAAACCTTTAACACCTTTCTTGTAAAACTTTCAAAATAGATCTCTAATTAATTTCCTCATCAGTATCGCGGAGTATCTTCGTTCATTAAGAAATACCGACGAGTGTAGCGAATTAATGATGTCCTTATGTGACGGTGCGATTATATACTTAGACGCCGAGTTTCTCTCAAGTTTCTACTACAATATTTAGTTACTTATGAATAGTATTTTAAGCGGACACGTGTTTCTAGAATGAACAAAATTATTTATTAATTTCCTTCCTTATACATTCAAGTTTGGTAGTTAAAAGAATAAAATTTTGCTTTAAACATGCCTATTAATGTAGAAAACTTTACTTATTGCTACAAAAGTCAAAATTCGTCGTCTATAAATAGTAGTTCACTTCAAAAAATCCTGGTTTGTAAAACCTAAATTCTAACTTATATTCAAATGACTAGTCGTTTATGAGATTGCAATAACTGATACCGACATTTCCCTCACCATATCAAACCAAAAATCTTGATACTTGATACTTACACAGATGTTGTATAGGCAATTCATTAGGCAGTGTCGTGGTGTCATTTCTCAAGTGTAGGTTTTTGCCTAGCATTCCTGTCGGGGGGAGTACTCGCCGCGGTAACGATGACCATACTTATACCACAATTATAATGGCCGGCGACGGGTTTCAGAGTTGAGTTACTGGTTTTAACGATGGCCATAGTACTAGCGGATACACTATTCTTTTTTGTCCGACCTAAAAGGGTAGTGTTTTTCGAGTGTATGTCTGTATGTATGTCCATTGGAAACGAATAAAAGGTCACCCCGTATGTTAAAATCTGTCAATCTATTTAAGCTCTAAAGCTAAATAAACGCTAACACAGTCATACCCCCGCAGAACCGAACCGGGACCCCTAGCTTCGCAGGCTGGGTCACTACTAACTAGGCTATATGGCTACAGTCATGCATAAATTCACAAAACATTACCCTTATTCTGGCGCATTCGAGTAATCACTCAAACGACATTATGATTAATATACATAAAGATATGAAACAAACAGCGCAGTCCGCCGACACTGTGGCCACACGTCGTCGAGTGCTATTAATAATTGTTGTCTAGAGCGAGATCCTCTCGTCAATAAGACGGGAATAATGTAAACAGAAAAAATTAATAGCCAGTATCTACGTGAACCCACATCCCGGGCGATGCGCAGCGGCGCCGGGCCTTGCCATACAATTTTTTATAGGACTGGGTAAAACTTCCGTTCTAGTATCTTCAGTCGAATCCCCTGGAAACTGGTGCAGATGTTTGTGCCCTCCAAAGCACTGTCATTTTCATGCAATGTTACTGTTAGAAACCTTTAAAATTCAAAATCTTTGGATATTTTGTTGAAAAGCTTAGCACGTTTTTTTTTTGCTTATACAGAAATTTCGAAACTAAAATTGTGGAGAACAAACAATGAACAAAATTCTACACCATAATTTTAAATAAGTATTACGAAATAATGTTAAATTTCGTTTCCTGGCACCATTGAGGGACATCTCAATAAAATCGTATGTTCAGGAAGCGATTTTTTTAATTGCCACAAGTACTTACGGGTGTTAATTCCCAATGTAGTAACGAAGTACCCCAATGGCCGCTCCTGAAGCTCGCTGCAATATCAGAATGAGGTTAACGACCTCATTATGTTAATATATTGTAAATACTCGAGCAGTTCTTCCAGATTTAACGCTCTTTAAGTTAAATTATACTGCCGAGAATTCTTGCGTGGATTATTTCCGCAAAATCTAATATCCATTGAAAGTTAAGAAGTATACTTTAACTAGTAATTATTAATGAAGAAACAAATAGCCCTACTGCTATAAATAGGAGAGGAATTGACTACAATTATATAGCCTATTTCACTTACATGTTGAAAGCCGTAGTAGTGGAACCACTTGTTCCATTGCTATCATTTGATAACATAAACTAAGTACAGTAACAAAAACTGCATTACCAAAGTTACGATCCAAAATCGCATCCTACAGCGGCAGACGGCACACCGTCGCGACAACACATTTACATAACGAGGTGCTCATTAGAATGCAAGCGCGTATCAACTGTGTAAATTGTGCACTCACTTGTACATCGCAGTGGATGACTCAACTACAGCCGAATTGAGAACATGTACACATACACGGCTATCTGAACACGTGGCTACGAACTACTACATTTTATGTAATGAGAATGGCAAATGAACTTTTATTATCATCACGGGTCATGCACATCGTGGGCAACTTCGAGTAAGACTGGATTGAATCAATTTAGGTACTGTTTGGAATAGATTATTGTTAATCCGATTATTACATTTATAAGATGACCCCGTAGCCTAGTTGGTAGTGATCATGCCTGCGAAGCGAGGGGTCCCGAGTTCGATTCCCAGCTAGCAGATATTTATGTGACAGGTAAATGTTTGTTCTCGGGTCATGTGTGTTAGTGATGTGTTATTAGTGTTGTCCATGTCACCCGCGACACAGGGAATATTACTGCGGGGGTGTGAGTGTGTTAGCGTTTCTTTATATTTTATTTATTTATTTATAATAAACTTATTTTCATAATTTCTTAGCTAACCTTTCACTAGCACAGGATGCAATCGCAGCATACCGCAGCCTTAATCTTACTTGTTCATTCCCATTGTTAATCTAGATATAATTACTATAACCCTGCAACAAAAGCATGTATTACAAAGCTGCAGACAAGAAAAGCTGCACCGGCTCGCTAGTGCGAAAATATAATAACAACAGACAAGCAATAACGCGCTAAGTACCTCAGAGTAGCTGCGCCAACAATACCGCAGGAGAATGGCTATTGAAAAAAGAATAATGCCGGCCGCTTCGCTCGCAGAATTAAAAACAGAAGCGGGAAACAATGGCGGATCTGTGTCAGTGAGACGGGAACTAATGTACGGGGAAATACTAAACCATAGACGTCTATTAATGGCTATCGTGGACGAATATTACGAGTACCAGTAGCATCTATTATAATATTAAATGTGAATAAAAACTTCCTATAACTACGTTTTCCCAGCGTAACTATTGTACAACAAAAACCTACCATTTTATGGTTCCTTTAACTTATCTATAGGGAAATATAAGAGGAGTGCTAATGATGATATGCTAATGATCAGAAAAAATAGATACATCACAATTATTCAATTACCGTTAATTATGATCTAATGTATTAAGAAGGCACAAATCATACAAAACAAGTTGAAACCAATGTGTGTCATTAAGTCCGAAGTCCAATAAACTTGATAATTAGTAGGTAATAATTAAACAAACGAGCCGTATTCACAAATATGTATTAAGTTTGACTTTGTTCCTTCTTATGATAAGATAACATTATTTATTACCTAGTGTTCTGAATTTTGTATAAACTGAGACTTGTTTAGGTCCCCTATTATTTGGTTTTCCGACTTTCTCACGTTGACGACCCCGTAGCCTAGTTGGTAGTGACCCTGCCTGCGAAGCGAGGGGTCCCGGGTTCGATTCCCCGCAGATATTTGTGTAACAGATAAATGTTTGTTCTCGTGTCATGGGTGTTAGTGATGTGTAATGTTGTCCATGCCACACGCGACACAGGGAATCCTACTGCGGGGGTATGAGTGTGTTGGCGTTTATATCTCAACTATTAGAAGGGCAAGCGTATGTATGTATGTCGATTTCTTTGTCAGGCTCTACAGCCCAAACGGCTTGACGTATTTTAACATAAGGTGTTTCGTCGGATTCCTCTACATTGTGGAAGTTACAGCTTACAGCAATTTTTTTAATATCAATTACAGGAATAACAGTTTGACAACAGTATTATGGAAATGGAATGTAATCGCGTTACATAACTTGCACGCCTCCTTAGAACTACCAGTATTTATATACCTTAAAATAATTCTTCCTTGATTTCCTTTAGAAAACCTTTTCAAATGGCACATTCCAGGTGCTATCTAATAACTACCTGCCTTAGAGAATCGAACCGTGCAACCATTACAGTCCAAGAATGGTAAGCGATTGAAAAAATAAACGAAGCACACATTTTCCCGCGCACCGGCATGATTGCAAAATGGCGCCCGAACGGAGGATTTCAGCTGTGTTCAGAATAATCGTGGCTGAGGCACGAGTTTCACTGTAAACTAGAAGCGTATCTTTCACTAACGAATCTATACTAATATTATAAAGCTGAAAAGTTTGTTTGTTTGAACGCGCTAATCTCAGGAACTAATGAACCGATTTGCAAAATTCTTTTGGTGTTAGATGGTCCATTTATCGGGGAAATTTATATGCTATATAACATCACGCTACGATGAATAGGAGAGGAGCAGCAAAATAAAATATTCCAGAAACGGGAAAATTACGCGGACGGAGCCGCCGGCGACTTCTAGTTACTAATATTTCTACTATCATCTATTACTAACAGGGCCTACTAACCAACAAACGTCCCCTCCTAGTCATACTCAAAGTTTGAAACAAAGCCATAAACGGCAGGGGTTAGTGGCGCTGCCAGCTCGTTTGCTAATCTTTATACATAGAAAAGTGAGACTACTGTTGCAAATTTGCAAATTTGAAGTCTTCGCTACATGTGCCTTATGCCTAGCGCTGATGCTTAGGCAGAATTGTACCTTAAGATAACATCGAGGCAAGTAAGCCATAGCACTCTTCAAGAGTAACTATTATGACAGTAGTAATTTGCAAGCCCTAAGGGACAGAACATAAGATCATATTATAATTATTGTACCACCTATGCTTGCACTATGTTCTGGCAATAAATGATTTATTATTATTATTATTACGCAAGTTTCGCATATCGTTGATCGCTGATACTGTAAAAGACAGCTATGGTTGTGAACGAATGCTGCGGTTTTTTCTCGTTACGAGCGGCGCGGCGTCACGGGCGCGTGACACTGGAGCATGTTATAGTTTACATAGAATACCGAATGATTGACGACGACCTCGTAGCCTAGTAGACCCTGCCTGCGAAGCGTAGGGTCCTGGGTTCGATTCCCCGCAGATATTTATGTGACAGATACATGTTTGTTCTCGGGTCTTGGGTGTTAGTGATGTGTTATTAGTGTTGTCCATGTCACCCGCGACACAGGGAATACTACTGCGGGGGTATGTGTGTGTTAGCGTTTATTATTGTGGGCTGTACACTAATATTTATGTTAAAATTATATGAACACTTAATCTTCATTTGAACTAATATATTATTTAGTTAATTTTACACCGATATTTCGACCTAGTTACAGGGATCATAGTCTGACGAGACAGCGGCGGCGGGGAGAAACTCTTGACAGTTGACGCTTGCCAGACTACGGACAGATAAGCCTGTCGACGTCGTCAACAACCGTGTCAAGTTCAAAACACGATCATGTCGTTTGTGTCATGTGTCGTGATATGATGAGAAAGAACGGGAAATAATTAGACGTAAAAATGACAGCATAAATAAATAAACGCAACACACTCATACCCCCGCAGTAGTAGGTATTCCCTGTATCGCGGGTGACATGGACAACACTAATAACACATCACTAACACCCATGACCCGAGAACAAACATTTATCTGTCACATAAATATCTGCGGGAATCGAACCCGGAACCCCTCGCTTCGCAGGCAGGGTCACTACCAACTAAGCTACAGGGTCGTACGTACGTTCTGGCTCTCGATTAAGGTGTAGCGTTTAAAAACAAAGCTTGATAATAGAGTTATACAAACAAGTTATCCCTTGTTAGATGTGTTCGTGACACTCACAGCGGGACGGTAGCCACGAACAAACTTTAACTGTAAAACTAGTTGCTATGCATGGAATACCAAACTTCCCGACCTTCACGTTACAGCAACGGGTACAGCGCCCTCTATTTCAACAGTATTAATTCGTAACGAATCGAGAGCAGTTAGCCTAGCTGCTAGCTAGACGTTGAACGTTAGTATCTTGCTCGGAGGACCAATTTTTAGAAGCCATGTAACAGTATTGGCTCTACACTTAAAATAAATACTTTTTTTACAAGCTTTCATTTAGTTTCACCTGTCCTGGTGTTTGTAATCAAATCTTGCAAGATAAATTTCACCCACTCGGTGTCCGATTAAGCTAACATCTTACACACTGGTCCAGTCCTGATGACAATGCATGTTTATAATAAGCATGATGTGATATTGCTACCAGGATTGGCTCCAGACGATTGAACTCCTCAACGGTTTACAGTAGGGACTTGAAATTTTGTACTTTATAACTTTTCAGTTCTTTTTTTATTAACAAGTAACAAAAGCTTGTTTTAAAAAAAAAAAAATTTAATTTTACACGTTTTCCAATACGAATGACGATGAAGTATTTCAGTTCTAAACATCGTCCTCCTGCAGGGTCGCTACCTGCGTTACACATCTGTCTTGTTGTTTGAGAAGCTCCTTAGATAATGTTTACTTACCGGCCGGATCCGTCTTATCATCGCATTACCCCCGGCCTACTGAGTCCTCTCTCTACATGGCCAGCTTTTTATGGCGATAGAACTTGGTTATAATAATTCAGTTGCCATATGTTACGTTATAAATAAAATTATCGAGGTCAGTCGTTGTACCAACTTGAAGTTACAAGTTTTTTTAAATGGCCCTTTTGCAGTTTTTTTTTTATTTGGTTATTAAAATGTCAGATACCTACTTGTAAAATCACTACGTGTTTAGAAGCTTAATTTAGTTAGCAAAATATTTTTGCTTCCAAATTTTTTTTGACATATTTTCATAGTTAATAATAAGCAACGCAAATCCCAGGTGTCAGCTATAAAATGAGTAAGGTAGAATCGTGTTTACTACCCAGAAACTGAGTTAAGCTTTGTTGATAGTAAAAGCTAAGTTACGGTCGCACTCGCTGTAGCTACACATGTTCCCACGTCCCATTTCCACTGATATTAAACCCTGTCCCACTTCTGTAACTGCACAACAGCAACAAACAAATCACAAACGAAACAACAACGTCATAATATATTAAAACGACAATTAAAACGTCGGCTTCAATACGCAGTCAGTGCAAAGTATGTCAGTACGGACGGAACTGTGTCGCTCGGTTTTCAATTAGGAAAAGTAAAATGTAACGAAAATATTAATACTGATGGCAACTAGAACTTGCTTTACATTTTACATTTGTAAAAGGGCGCGAATAAAACGCGAGTTTATTGCAAACTAGTAGCCATTGATGACACCAAAAAACCTAGCTCCTAAAAATCTTAATTATAAAGGAAATTATGAAGACTGGGACAATTCTACATTGGATACAAATCCAACGATTCCTAAGAAACGAAACGTGCCGTCGGTCGGCGTGTTCAAAATAGGACGTATGTCAAAGTTATCTAATCTATACTAATATTATAAAGCTGAAAAGGTTGTTTGAACGTGCTAATCTCAGGGACTACTGGACCAATTTAAAAAATTCTTTTAGTGTAAGATAGTCTATTTATCGAGGAAGGCTTTACCCTACATAACACCTTGTTAAGATGAATAGGAGAGGAGCAGCTATAAAAAATATTGCGAAAACGGAAAAATTACGCGGGCGGAGCTGTGGGTGATAGCTAGTAATTAGTAATCCTTCAAGCTATTATTATAGGTTTTAGATCGTACGAAAGAAGTGAACATACATACATAAATAGATGCTATAATAATTGTAATACTCTTGTAAAACATTATCTTTTGCCGCAGTTTACAAATTCTTAGAAAAATACCGCGTTTGTAACAATAAAATTGTTTTTAATGTCAAAGGAACTTCGGGACGGTCGAGTGGAAACGATTCGATATTCCGGGAGGCTGTTGTTTATCATTTCTACCCCTTCGAGGGTCATTTCTCACAGTTACTTGTCGGAAGATTATTTATCGCAGCAACGTTTATTGTTATTACTCAGTAATCGCGAGAGACTTGCCATACTTTGTTTCTTATTTAGTGTTTTTCACTTCAGGAAATTGAAACCAAAAAGACATTTTATTGTGTACAAAATTTTGGTAAAATATACAAAGTTCTATAATTCCTACCTATCTCAGGTTTTCAACATTAGGGTTGTGATATCACAGAGCAAGGAATGTATCTATATACATGAAATATGTGACTTTTAAGGAGTATTACAATAATGTAAGGTAAATCTATTAAATGGAATAATATTACAAATAACATATCAATTATTACTCACTTAAGGGCGCAAAATATTGTACCCATTGTACTATTTCATGATATTGATAAAGAATTTTTAATTTAATGTCAATTTTATTATTCGAATACATTAATCTTAGTATACTTCATTACGTGCAATGACACCTAATAATATATAAGCGATAGTA
>LGAG01001263.1:0-22474 GCA_001278395.1 Lerema accius
ACAGTTACCATACATTGATACACTTTAACATTAACCGTTTTATTTCAACATTTGTTACGAAGTACTAAACTGTAGCATGCCATTAATGACTAAAATGAAATGAAGTTTTATACGGAATCAAATGTTGTACCTACATATAGTATAGTTATATAAGTGATGTAAACATAATGACTTTGTTATTCAATAACAATTATGTTCTTTTAATAGTGATGATCGCAGAACAATTCATATTTTGCATTATAGGTTTGAAAGATGGTGCTGTTGGTTGTTTTTCTTGGTGCTCTAGTGACTTATACACCAGGTGAGTTAAAAATATTTTTAACACGACTATTATTATACTCGTAAATTATCATCCGGTTTCTGATATATAAAAGAAAAATAATATAATATACATAGATGTTGATGTAAAATTAATTGACGTATAAATTATATATTTACCTTTTATATATATATTTTTCATACCTACATAGTCTTCTGTGACTTTGTAGTGTTTAGATTTCGTATTGTTCTGAATCTTCTAGTGCTAAAATTGTTAAAAAATATCTCTTATTATAAGGTAGCACCAAATTGATTACGCATGTTGATGTCGTGTTTATGACCTAGGGCTAGCACAAGATAGCAGTTCATCAGCGACTTCTGTAGCTAAAGCCAATGCAGCTGCTTCTGGAGGCAGTGCATCAGCAACCGCTTACAGCTCTACCACCGCTTCTTCAGGCAATAATGGTAAAGTACATTAATAATTGCCGTTCAAACCATATGGTTTATGATAAATGTGAAAGTATTGTAACTATTTCTGGCCAGCTGTTTCCTTGTCTAGCCTAAAGTAATGGGTTAATCCAGATGAAACTAAGTTTGAAGCCTAACGAAGGGTGATTTAAAATTTTCTTTTTTCCTGGATAATAGTTCTGTTACCTACCGTAGGATAACTATAAAAGATTTACTGATTCAAAGCGAAGGCTAGCCGATGATACTATACTAAAACTAGTAGGTAATTATAATTTTTCTGGCGCAGTCGGTTATTTACGTTTTTATTACAAAAATTCTAATTTATACTGTAATTTTCAGGAAAGGTTCCTGACTGCACTTATAACAGATGCACCCCAACTTGTTCAATACCGAATCCGGAGAACTGTCCTAAAAACAGCAACCCATGCAATTGTCCATCGGGAACTATAATATCCGATCAAGGCGGGAAATGTGTTCAAACAGAACAATGTCAAAGTAAGTTTTATGGAAACTAGATTATTCGGTCTGTTGTCAAAATCCGACCATGTCTTGTAACGTCAAATAATAGTCGAGAGACTTAATCGATATCCCAAACTAACAGCTGTCAATGTCAACGTCAACTGTCTGTCAATAGGACCTTCTGTCTGAATTCTATATGACATGTCTGTGTATTAAATATAGTGTGGTAACGTGCGTTTTATTTTCTAAATGCCAAAAGTAGTATTATACATATTGGACATAAAATATGCTTGCTGCATGTAAACTTCTCCAATAAAACTTCAAATATGTGTCAAATCTCGATTTCTTGCCTGCGTGATCCTTAAAAAGGAGTCTTAAATTATTCGCACTCAGCAAACACACGTCACTTTATCCTAACATGTGGCACACAGGATACAAAAGTTGATAGAAACATACAAACACATGAAGGAATTTGTATTTCTTATTCCAGAATACATTAACTGCAAAGGAGATTACAACGCAACTTACACAGATTGTCCTATTGCCTGCCCGTCAACTTGCGCACGTCCTAACGCCCAGTACTGCAACACCCGATGTGCTACTCCGGGCTGTGAATGTAACTATGGATACCTCCTGTCTTCTAAAAAAGGAAAATGTATCAAAGCTGAAGACTGCCCTGGTAATTATTTATTCTTTATCTTCTCTTACTTGTATGACTTTTGGATTCCTTAGCTAAAAAAATAATGCTTCACTAGAATTCGAGTTCTTGGTAACTTAATCAAGACTTCCATTTGAAGATGTTAATGACTTGGCGGTTTATTTTGAAATTAGAAGGCACGCCAAGGAGTTTATACTTATACTTACAATTTGATATCCCCACAACGGTCGTTATTATCGATACAAAGTACCTACCTACCTGAAGATCTTCGCGTAACTATGATTTGAATGTCAAGTTAGCTAAGCTCTCTATCCAACCCCATATTCTGATGGAGTTCATTAGGCTCTTTCATAAGAAAAAAACGCCTTGCAAATGTCACATCGTATTCTCTGTTTCAGGGGGCAACGTGTGTGGCCCGAACCAAGTTTTTGTGGGCTGTTTAGTGGAATGTCCAGACTTGTATTGCCCCACGAATGAGAGTCGAATTGCTTGCTCAATTGCAAGCCCTTGCCCTTCTGGATGTGGTTGCAAGCGTGGCTACTTAAGGAAAAGCGTGAATGATCACACTTGTATACCAATTACGAAATGCCGTAAGTACATAATTTTTTTATTTATAATCAGTTTTCAAAATTCTGAGGAGAGGAGGCTATAATACAATTTTTTACATTGTTTCTAATTCACTTTCAGCTCCAGGAAAATGCTCTAGGCCCAACGAGGAATGGAACACATGTGTTCCTGCATGTTTCTCAGACTCATGCAAAGATAGAAAAACAATAGAAAAAAATTGCCCTGTCCCCCCATCAGACTGTTTCCCTGGGTGCCTCTGTAAAGAAGATTACTACAGAAACGACGATGGGGTTTGCGTCCCAGTTCAAGAATGTCGTAAGTATCAAATGGTTGTTTTGTTAACGTGCGACTGGCTTATGTCGCCTCTTACGACACTTCCGGCATAGGATTGTTGTTAGTATTCTACGCCTTTTCAATACGGGGGTATAACAATTTGTTTATAATTCCTCTAATATCTTAACAATTATGAAGAACGTAATTATCATTGTATCTACTTAATGTAGTCCAATTTATTTTTTTATTTAATTTAATAATTACATATTTAATTTATCTTAACATTATTGCTTTTAATATTACACTAATAAAATTTTGTTTATTTTCAGCTGCAATGGGATAAACATTAATTTAAAAAAAGGAAAATGTATAAAGCAAATTTTACTCCATGCATTTTAATTCAATAAATACTTTTTCGTTTCCCGTGTTTTGTTTCTCGATTTTGATAATAAAGATTTTTTTAGCTAAAAAGGGTAAATTTTAATTCCATTTTTTCCCAAAACGAATCCTTAAGAATGTTGTTAATTTATTAGCAAAACCTAGATATAATAGTCTTCCAATAGTAGCACGATATGAAAATAAAATTTAAAAAGAAAGAAAGGCAGCAAGTACAGTGCATACACGGAAATTGAGTAAGAGGCTTTCTAAAGAAAATCCGATAGAGGTAGAAAGAATACGGAGACAACTAGAGAAAATTGGTAGAAAATCTGTGACTGTTAGACTCCTGGGATATTTTATTCGGATGCGAATAACTTTGTTCGGATTTACTGACTAAGGTTCGAAGAAATAATGCATTCGTATTTTAAAATATTTTACATACGGTGTCACGTTTTGGTTTAGTTTCACAGGATGTCACTGAATTTTTAAGACAACATTATTACTCATCTGCTCAAGTAGGGTAATGTTTTTCGAGTGTATGTATGTCTATTTCTATGAAATAATTCAGAGCCTAACGTAAACAGCTTTGACGGTTTTGTGTCTCGATTGTGAGAGTGACAGGCAATTTTTTTTTGGGAAAGTAGACAAAAAGCACCTAAGTTAAATTAAATGAATAGGCGAATTAAGTCCACTTTCTGTGTCCCAGGTGAATAAGCTTGGGTGCTTTAAGTCTACCTCACCATTTTTTTTAATACCCTCCTAATTTTCAACAGACTGATTTTTTTAAATAATAATGCACTTTTTACGAAATGAACCAAAGGTGATATAGTGTTTAAGGGCGGATGCAAACGTCCTGAATTCGCATCAAGAATCAGATTCTAAATTCTAAAAACCTGAAGGCTTTTTGAATTAATCAGATTCTAAATTTACACTGACAGTAGGGGAGATCAGGGTAGAAAAAGCCAGGGGTAAGTTGTGCCGACGCAAACATTTTAATAATAGAAAACGACGTACCCCTGGCTCTTTCAACCCTGTTCTCCCCACTATCAAATCACACCTGAAAAATTCCATACGTTAGTACCCGCCCTTAAGATAGTGGTTATAAGTTTATCTACGTCCTGACAGTTTAGAATTTATCACCGAGTTACTGGAAACGTGCCAAGTATCGTCTTGATGGACTTTATTTATAATACCTCTCACCTGCTTGAAAACAAAGGTTTAGAAGGGGCTATAATTTAAAGTAACGGTGAGGTAAGGTAACAGTTTTAGAAGCTGTGAAATACAGGACTTAGTTTATTTGGCCTCAACCCATTAAAAGTCCCCTACTGAGCACGGGTCTCTGCTCATAACTGAGGAGGCCTAGATCATACTCCACCACGCTGCTCCAGTGCGGATTGGAGGAAGGGTTAGTGGCCATCCTAACTGTCGGAAATTTTTTATGCCGTCTAAGAGACTCCGATATGGCTTGGCGATTGTTACCTAACGATAACAAAGGAGACAGACGGCTTAATGTGCCCTTCGAAGTCCAGTAACGCTTAAGATTTTTTTTGCCATTAGCAGACACCCATTCACTTTTGACCCGCGGCCGCAAAGTTAATAAATTAAGTATAATTATATCATTAGTACAGATTTACTAAACCTTTATTGATTCCTTTCAAAACAAAGTTCGTGCAACTCGTATAGAGAACTTAGCAGAAAAGTAGCAAAGCATAGAAAGTTTCGTGTTACATCGTAAAGTTAGATTACGATTGGCACAATCACTATAATTGCATGTCGTAGTTGCCAAAAACTTTGCCAAACGTACGTGTGTGTTGGTTTTATAAAAGGTAATGGGTTTGAGATTTTTACCAAATTATGGTTAGAGAAATAGCCACTTATTTTGGTTTTCTAAAAAAAAATGTAAAGTATTTGGTAAGTAAGTACTTAATACAAGAACTTTGGAATTCTTTTAGGAATAATACAGACCCGTATGAGTTTCGGATTTGACATAGTTAAAGGTTCCATATGACTTCTTCTCCATGTAAAATTTAAGTATGCCAAATCTCATTGCACATAATTTTTTATACCTTAAAATTGACTAAACTCGTACCCTTCATGTATTAATAAATAGATCCTTAAATATACAGATGATCTGAATTTAAGCTTGAATTAGTTAATCCTCGGATTAACTTTTACTTCCTCGTTTCCCTGTGTCTATTAGTAAGGGGTTTGTTTACTTATTACTCAAAGGTAAATTCGATCGATCACTTTTACACACAAGTGTCGCACTATAGGTAAGTGCTACTTAAACGTCAACACAAATTGTCAACAATTAAGCTAATTATATTGAGTTGCTCTTCACAATGTGTACTCTAGTAAATAGTTACTACGGTTATAGAACCGCACGACTATTCTATGGAAATATCTACATGTTTTACATACCTAAAAATTAACTTGATTAACTATGAAATAAATCACTCATACGTATACAAATACACTTCTAATACGTATTGAATGATTAAACACAGTGAGGTAAAAGTACCAAGCCTTTAACTGAAAAAAAAAAACGTCGTAAGCGCGTTAAATTGGCCTTAAGTAGACTAGAATACATAATTACAACCTATTTGTTACAGTACGTAGCGAGTATTCAATTTGGCAACAAGCAAAGAATAAGAAGTTCACCTACCCCACTCTACAATCTCAAATCAAATTACTTTTCACCATGGTATACAAAAAAACCTTTTAAGTAAAATTGTTTTTCATGTAATTTAATCACGTTTGCTAGCACTTTTATCTTGAAAAGTTAGAAGCAAAAACAACAAGAAAGTAAAATTATTGTACATATTTTTAAGTTTTTATGACAACGTTGAAGCATTACTTATTTTTCTGATATACTGACATTAATTATACATAACAAGGAGGATAATGATTTACCTGTATGTATGGTCATTTCTTCGGGACGCTCTACAGCCTAAACAGCTTGACAGATTTCGAAATATTAAATGTCATTGGTATCGTCTCCATTGTGATCATGACATAGGTTTTAAACGTATGTTGTTACTACGGACCCCCAAGCCCAAAAAAGTTTTTTTTGTTTTCTATTCATTATTACTTGTTATATATTATATAATGTTTCATAATACATTGTAATATCTACGGACACCGACATGTTACAATACAATTCTGCTAAGTCGGCGAAATGGCAACATGATCAAGTAAAAATGGTAATTTGGATGTAACGTAACGTTTAGGGAGGAGGAGTTACTGCGCGTTACAGGGGGGGAAGAATGGTTAAAAATCCTCGAAGATTGCGTTACGGAATACTTGATTACTCCCTTACGAGATAAGATAAAACTGAGGTAAGAACCAGTCATTTGTAATTTATGCTTCCGTAAGTTTCAATTATATCTAATAACCAGTCTTCCTGAAAATATGTAAAACAGAGTATAAGTTTTTCAGCAAAAAGATTATTGCCGGTGGGAATTTCATCGGGAACTTCGACGGAGAGCTATAAATTTGTGAAAAAATAAAAGAGGTTAGATATCTATCTGTGTCGGTGATCGAATGGAAAGAAAAACTTTCAACACCTTTCTCTGTTCAAAGATTGATGACGCTCCTGTATTTTTACTTTGTTACTGCAACTTGGGAGCATTTACACGTACTTAGGGATCTATTATGGGTGTAGGTACCCCATTTTTTGTCAGTTTTGACATAAATCGATATGGACCGGAAGGGGAAACGAATTTACTTACAATCACTTGTGGCAATGTGGCTTTTATAATAGTTTAAACTGTTATAATATACACTCATGTATTTATTTTTTACACAATTACAATTTCGCTTTAAAAATGGACGTAATAAGGATACTCATTCCCAGTACAGGATCATGATATTCTTCTATCTCTACTACTAATTTATTAATCCCCTAATCAAGAACTAAAACCATAGTAGGGTAGATAAGGCTAACAAAAATTTGAACCTTCCATGATACGTGTTGACAAAATTTGTTTAGTTTAAGCACCGAAGTTAAATTTCGTCCCGTGTAATGTTTCTACGTGAACGTAGTTTAATCGCCAGTTCTAGCCAGTTTTGCAACAAGAGAGACTATAGTAGTTAAACTCCATAGTGAACGCGTTGGAAGAACCCACACCGATACTTAACAGACCGATTTCGGCTCCTGTTCGGAAGTGTTTTAAAACACCAGCGTAAAGATGTTTGCACTGTGCACGTCGAGCGTAGGTATCAGAAACGAAATTTCATTATTTTATTTTAACCTTATTTCAGGCAACGAGGCCCATAACATAAATACCTTATAGACTAACATAGATATACATATAAACTTAAAAACTAAACTTCATGAGTTTTACATGAAATGCATACATGAGTTTTACTACTGTTAGTCTCTCTATATTGTGGTTTTGCGTATTCTACGGCTGGCAATATAGGCTTAGGTATTACAGTCTGGCAGTTTTGAGAATGCATTAATGAATAGCAGGTATGGATCTATAAGGCATCAACGATTCGCACTTGCTCCTAAACGTATATGTACTATATGGCTTTAATCCTAGTTACACAATATAATTGATATACGTAAATTTTTGAAGTGAAAACTTCTCTAGTATCGTTGTGATTTGGACTTCGATGAAAAGAAAAAACGACAGTTTTTATTATAAAGTTGTTCAAAATCAAAACTATCAAAAGTTATTCAATATGACGGACATATGTAGGTATATTTAAATATCACAAAATGGTCTACCGGCTCTGTTAGTATAGATTAAAATTACGAAATTTATCATAAAGCTTGAGCACCAATTTGTTTCTCTTACAACAATTTTAACAAGATAAAATATTATACAAATACGTATTCATACAAAAAATATCATAGACTAACTAACTAACGTTAAAAGAAAGGAAAGCTTGTAATTCCCTTGCAACGTTATAATTAATGCCTTGGCAATAAATAAAGATTGTATACTTGTTCAATGTGCAAACGGCCTTAGACGAGACAGTATTTACATTACAGATGTTAGATTAGGAGCATAAAATATAACTGCGACGTAATATTCATTACTACAACAAAGGATTTGGGGGCAAAAATGGTGACCCCGAGATAACAAATACAAATGACAATAAAAAGTTGGCAATCCCTGCTTTTGTATACCTCTTTGTCTCAAGATTTTTTAATTTAGGTACCTATAAAACTGATAATTAATTTCATTATGAGGGTATTGTGATGAAGTATAATAGAAATAAGCTACACATTATTCTCCCTTAAAACATTTGATGAAGAGTAATTAATTGGATGAAAACTAATTTTCAGGTTTACTTTCCCAATACTATTGATTTTATGTCAATTTGAAAATTTATAACTAATAATTAAATTCTGAATGGGTTTGATATTTCATCTCTTGTCTTCAATAAACTGAAATTGTTCCTAATTATCTTATAGTTAGTTAACAAAAAATCCTGTAATTCTTAATTCTTGTTAATGTTAATTCTTTTACATGATTGGTGAAAAAGAAAGAATAAGGTCGGAATGCCTGTTGTCGAAAAGTCATGTGCCAACCTATATTTTAAGCAATAGCCGGATTTTGTTTTTACAATTAATAATGCTCGTATGAAAATTATTCATAACTTTATACTACTAATTTCAGAGCGGTAATAACATAATAATATTCTTTTAACATTTTACGTTTACATAGCATTAAAATGTAAACTTTGTGTAAATAAAAACTGAAATACAGTTTGTTTTCGACGTCAGCGTGATGAAAGGTGAAGTATTTATAATGGTTTCAAAGGTTTTGTGTGGATTTTCAACGGTTAAATACTGACGCATTATAAAAAGGGTGCTACGGTTAATGTTTACGTTAATACGAGAAGTGTTCTTTACGCTTACTTACGATTTCAGTTGTATAATGAGAAATAATGTTGGATTTTTGTAATTTGCCTGAATTTTTAAACACATAAATAATATATGTCTATTTATCCCAAATATATTTATTTCAATTAAAACTTCAATTGTTAAATTACGTTAAGTAGTTCAAAATTTTAGGATATAAATATTGCATATTTTTATAGGAATACAGAACCCATCCACATATAAAGTGGGAATTTACAAGTATTAATATTATTTGCAAACATCCTTTCTACTATTTGATTTCTATACCAGCGATCAGTAAAAGAGTGTGATCATGTTTTTGTTGAAGTATGTAAATCTGTGGTTCCATTGGCGCTAAGACAACAGACACCGACCTGAACAAACATTTGCGCAGCGAGCGTGAAATATAATAGGTACCTTTGAAAATATATTGGAAATTTAATGTACCGCCTCTCGTTCTAATTTTATGAATAAAATACCATATATGCAAAGTAATTTAATAGGCCTTTTGGGAACAATAACCTCTAATTATAGTCTACTATAGTAGAAAACGGATCTTCTATTATCTCTGAGGAAGTCTAGAGCGTGTTAATTAAGTTATTTTATTGCTATTTTGGGCTTTTAGCTGAGAGGATAGTGGCCAATCATACCTTGAATACCTTGAAGATAAAGACTTGCTTTAATCATAGCAGCCTAATATATGTTACAACGATAGATTGATGTTCTTTCCGAAGCACAAAACTTTTTACTCTACGGCTCTATACTAAGGAGAAACTTAGTGCTCTGTAGTATATGACTAATGCTAAATCAAGTAGTCAAATACCATAAAATAAGCCTATTCATAAATTTAATCAGTCCTAATATCACTCTGTTCATCTTTGTGTAAGCATTAACAATGGACAAAGCCAATTGGACCGGGCGAAGTGAATTGTATACGTTTTAATCTTCGTTATTTGTTTAAATAAACACGGGAAACCTATTGTTTCTGGTTGGCAAATTTTACAAAAGGCTCGGAGGGTAAATGTTTTATGACAGAACAAACTTGAATAATACGAAGATTACTTTGAAATTTGATTTCAACTGACAAAACAGTGAATATTAAAATATCAATTTTAAGCTTCCCTTCAAAGTTTCGAATATTCTTGGGGGCGCTGTTACTCTCATTTTGTAAGTGAAATGAATTGGAACCATTCCATTTGTGATTTCAGTTGAATATAACTACTGAGCTTTACAAAATTTTGAAGTATATTTTTTTATCGTTCCTTTGAAAGTAAAGTTGATTTTAGCTCTCTTCTAACCTCCATTATTAGATACTTATAAATTCTTTCCTTAGTTATAACTAAGATACATCTTGTTATGGTATCACGTGATAGCTATTTATTATTTTAGGGTTCCCATTATCCAATAAGAACGGTCCTAATGAGCAAAGATTGTTGTCGTCACGTTTTCATTAAGTCTCTATTTGGTGAGTTTATTGATTTATACTACGAGTATAACTTACCTTATTAGTATCTAAAAATAGTAATTTTATTGCAGTAATGTAAATGCAATTTATTAAATTTCATTTAAAATTTTATACATTCGTTAAATGTGCTCTTAATTCTTAAGATGAAACAAACAATTAAAATTTGCTTACAGGAATACAAAAAAGAATAGACTGAATTGTAAGACACTGAAGCATAATAAAAAGAAGAAATGAAGACACTAATATTTAGCTAACCTTTTTTATTTCATAAAGCCTTTAGCTTTATTACTTTGAACCTGGACTTGGATATTAAAACTGTTTTCTGTTTAGAGAAAGAAACAAACAGAAAGTAGGGCTAACTTTCTATTTACGGAGACCTTCAATTTTGTTCTCCGTAGCGCTTTCAAGCTTTTTAAATTAAAGCAATTGTACGAAGACAGATTTTTATTTATCTTATAATTCGGGATGTTGTAGCATATTTATTCAAGTCATTGCGCATTTTTTTGAGAATTTGTTGGGTAGCAACAAATATTTTTACCGCTTTTGAATTGAATCAGTTCGGAACAAACAGCCCTATTATTTCTTCATCTTTACACTAAGAAACGATAGAGTTTTATGAAAATCATACCAAAATTTACTCGAATAAATTATAATATTTCCTCAACTTTTGAGGAAACTGTAACTGGGTTGGTTTCAGAGCTGCATAACTGAATGCAATTAAAGATGGATTCGGTAAAAAATCTACTCAGCGGTTCCGACCTTCCAATATGAAAGTTTATTATGAAAGTGGAAAGTTTTAATAAACCACGAGGATCGACTTGTTCGGGAATTTTCATTCCGCATGCATTCATTTCTCATCAGGTTCACACTATTTGATTTTCCTCATAATTATTTCACTAATAGTCATTTTTTTATCAAAATGTAGGGTTTCTTATCAAGTTTTTTAAGTCTATGGATTTGTACCTTTAAGAGCTTGCTGTTTATGAGATTTGACATCTTTGAATAAACACAATTTAATTGCCTTATTTATGGTTAAGATTTAGTAGTGTATCTTTGGTTGCTTATTTATCGTTAATTGAAAATTCTAGTATTACAAATTACAACCTTTGAATGCTAAAATATCTCCAATCATAACTCGAAATCCTTTTCAAACGGTCATGTCAACGAATTTCGAATTGTGTCTTAGCTTTCCAATTCTAAGTTCATTTATTTGTCAATTTCAAATGCGGGAATGAAATAGCACGGGCGAGTTCATTCGACATAATCATCTTTCCGTAAACAAGAATCCCGATTTCAATTTGGTTGGTGATGAAATTTGCTTTGCTTAGTCCAAATAGAATGATAGGCATATAACAGTAAATATTTACTTGTGTAAAACTGTTTCACATCTAAATACTATTGGCTGTTAAACATGTTGTATAAGATAGTTAATATAAAAAGAAAACGCTCATAGAATGGTGGCTTACATTGATTTTAAACAATCGACGAAGTTACGCAATTACCACCGCAGTCGGAAAGTGGATAGTAAAAATACCTAATGCTTGAGCGTATTCGTGCTTCAAAGGGCACCTTAAGCCGTCATTCTTCAAAACAGGTACGCAATTTTGACCAAAAATGTTGTGTGTAATTAACACGTAGTAGAAGTGAAACCTTAAAAACCATGGTAATAATAGATGTCGCTAGTAAGAAACTCACGTGCTGCCATCTAGTAGCCAAGTAGAAACACTGTATAATGCATCCTATCTCATTTTCTCCCAAGTGATTTATATGTTTGTCTCTTTTTACTGTCGTTTTTCGTTACATCGACTTTCAAATCACAACGATGCTCATGAGGTTTTCACTTAAAAACGACATACATTAAGGTACAAAGTGTCTTCTGCTCTGCGGTCGAACAGTAGAAATTAGATTCAAATTCGTATTCTCTTCTCGTATTAATATCTAGACATTTAAAGGGATATCTATCGACTATATTATTACCGTAAATCGGATCTACCTGAAACACGATATTATATTACTACAGAAATCTTGGTATTGTCAAGCGATTATGGTGTAAGGGTTAAGATTGGAACGTTGATCATATCAAGTTACCCATGTAACTTTACACGCTGTATATTGTATGCATACGAGCTCATAGAAATATGTACAAAGATTTATTTCAGGTAAAGAATTTAAAGTTCTGAAGCATAAAAGTATAAAATAAAATAAAAAAAAAGAATTCAAACTGAAATAGATTTTTCTTAACTTACCTAATGCTACGATCCTATTAAATAACAAAACTTCCAGCAATTTTTTTAAAGTTTTAGTAGATTAATAAATAAATACGTCGTCATTTTTTCAACCTCAAATCATATCCATCAAGAGTATTGTATATTCAAAGACATAATAACATCATGTCCTTGTAAATATTAGGATATTACAGTAGAAAGTTAATCACGTGAAAAAGTTTGTATAAAATTCCCAGGAGAGTAATTTTTTGTTAAAATGCGACTCATTAATGTATCCCTGAATTCGTACGAACGCAGTATTAATTAAAAAATGAGCGAAGGATATACAAACATACAAACAATGTATTACATTATACTCTGTCTGTAAATAAGTAGGTACCTAAGGACCTATTAAGTAATAAGTTATCCATATTTAAACAGATAAAACAATTGTTCTTAAGAAGTTAAAATTAGAAAGAGCTGATTTTTATTGAAATGTAATGAACTGAAAGGCAAGCAAGAAAAGCAGAAATCTGATGAAGTATTTGCGGTGAAAATTGGATTGTTCCTCATAAATGAAGAGAAAATCTTCTTCAATCCCTTCTAATAATGTTTTATTTTGATTAAGAACAGGGCTAAATAAACAGAGGAGGGTGCGGTTGAGTTTGATACGAGATAAGCTGGATGTATGGCCATCTTGATCCTTCCATTGGAAGGAAGCGTTTACTCTGCGGTAACTTGACTTACGATCGAGTATCAAAAGATAGTTTTGCTAAAACGATTTTACACCTTATTGATTTTATTATAAAGATCGTTTTTCAAGGTTATCATGACACCATTATTAACATAATTGTATTTAGAAACTTGTTTGCGATAAAACGAGGGGTGTTAAGTGCTGAATCTGAATTTTTTTATTAAATGAGTGGAGATATTACACGGTACTCAAAATTATAGGCAATGGAAACTGGGAAATATAAAAATATCAGCATTATCGTCTTCTCTTATAATGTAGGTTATATGATTTCTCTTTCAGTACGTAATAAAGTAGGTATCCTATGGAAGTCGCATATCGGTGTTTTGTTATCAATATTTTGTGCAATAAGACTATTTTTAAGACAGAGTACCTTTTTGACTCTATAAATTCCAAAGAAGTTTATTAAGTATTAAATTTTATTCAGGCATAGTTTGATTATGGAAGCGAAATAAAACCAACAGAAAATTGCTGTATAAACTCTTGGTACCTCGCTATAAATTACCATTTAGTATTACAAAGTATTTAATTGTGATTGAGGTCACGAAATGTTCTCATTGGCTCAGAAAAGCCTCGTCTGAACTTTCTAAATAAAGCTTACTTCTAAATAAAGCCTTTAATTTATAAGTGAAAACTAAAATATTGAAAAAGGCATATTATTTTGATTGGCAGATTGGTTTGAGTTTTATGTATCTACAATAAGTTACTAATAATTTGAGGCAAAAAAGCTTATAATCTAATTACTTAATCTGTTATTTTTTGAAGTATTTTCGTACTTCATTCATTTTTGTTTGTACAAAAATTGATGAACGTTACAAATCTACCAATTAAGGATAATAACTAGTAACAAACTAAGCCTACAAAATTACTAACGTGTTCGTGTACAAATCTCAATCTTATCTTTCTTACATTAAAGTCCTAAACCATTAGTCAATAATAAAAAACAAAAGAACATCAGCCATATTGGAGACGAATCTATTGACACTTTATACGTTGAAATTAGTCAAGTCTTTTAGACTGTAGAAAGTGAAAAAGAATTGGACATACATATAAACATACATCAAAAAACATTACCTCCTTCTGTCGTAGTTAAATAACGACATTCCAGTGAGGCGAAAACCCCTAAAATTGAGTTACATTTTGATGTTTGTATGCCACCTGGAAGAGATTACAACAGATGCTCTGTAGATACTTTTATTTCTACTCATAAAATAGTCTCATAAAGACAACATAATGTAGTAACGACTGGTAATAAACTAGGGATCTCGTACTATACGACACAACAGGGTCCGAATAATAGGTATCTTTCGGCGATTCTTTCCACTAAATCCATTAGAGCTATGTATGACGAATCTCGATTGTATTTTACTGGAAGAGACTATTGATATTAGTTTAAACTACGAACTAATAAACTATAGGCTTAAGGTATTAGAAACTAGTTAAATTTCCTTTGGTGAAGGAAAAAATGACGAAGAAACCTGTGCACCTGAGAGTTGCAAAAGTTTTCAAATTCGCACTTGGTCAGTGTCGTTAACTAAGGCTTGTACCCCTCACAGCCCAGTTTTAGGAAAGTTATGGGTTGTAATGATGATAATGATCATGACTTTTATACATAAATACTCCTGCTTGTGAGCCATAAACATGACTTATCCCTTTTAAATGACGAAAGTAAAGTAATTTCGATACATAAGTACATTGCAAATTGTGTTTATAGCGATTTGCAGCATCATTTATTACATGTACGAGTAGTTCGCTTTGCAAAGGAATTTTTCTATTTCATGGTTCATACGAGTACTTGCTGAACTAATATCAAGTTTATGATTTTGTTTATTACGCTTTCAATATTTACTTGTTATTTCTACTCCTAATTATTTATTAGCAAGTGTTTAAAATACAATAATATCGTTTGTTCTTTTATCTTTTCTGTCTCTTCTACGACATAGTTTTGTTAATATTATTACATCTTTGTGCTCACTATATTCGCTCGGTGGACATTAAAAGGAATATCATTTCACTAATGGACCATTTATATGTACGTGCGTACATATATCAAGTAAAAAACACGGTGTTCGGCGCTTTTGTTGTCACCTCGGGCGTTGACGGGAAAAAATGGGAACATAAATATTATGCGCGGTACGTCTAAATCAAAACCAATTTCGAATATTAAACTATTTTCTTACAATAATACTTCATTCATCTTATTACTGAAAGATACGACAGATTATTTCTTGTTGTGCCAAAACGTATTGGGTGGGATTCAATTGATGCGAATGTTTAATTTCATAAGTCTTTAACGTGGTACAAAAAAAGTGCAGAATAATATCGAAAGAACGCTTGAGAGTTTCCACAAGCAAAACCTTTTGACATTTGATAGGTTTTCCTTTCTGTTACAATAACAACGCCCCTAGATTTTCAAACAGATTGATACCAGAAAAGTGAGAATGATTTGCGCTAAAATAAAGAAAATCAAGCCGTTTCGTCCAACAAAATGTTACCAGACAATAGCTGAAGAAATTCGACAAAGTGTAAGATAAAGATGAAATATAATTTTGATAATGGACTCTTTATAACAGCTGAAGTTGTGTTCGGAGGTTGTGATTATCTTGATTTATTGGACGGGAGAGAGATTTTAAAAGCGACATTAGTCTAATTGATGAAGAGCGCGTTGGGAGGTTGACACGATAACCCTTATAAATTTGTCAATCTTTGTTTTTGGTAGTGAGATTAGTAATAGATATAATGAGCTTCTTTGATAAGTAATACATTAAAAATTTGCTGTATAAACTAGTGGACGAATCAACATCAATATAAAAATTATGTTGGTTATGTTTTAAGTATGTCTGACAACAGGATACTAGACTGGATATAATTTTTTTTTGGATTTTTTTTCAATAAAATAAGTTAAATGTCTAAGATGGTTAGCGCACTAACTTAGGAGAAGCCTATTAACTCTTGAATCTCTGTTATGATATTTATCCTATGTTGTCACCTTGACCTATCGACCTGGTTTACAAACGCTTGGCTTAGCCACAAAGACAGACAAAACACAGCTTTTCCTTAAATAGATTCTACATACCTATATGTATTTAGTGTTACTACAATTTTCCTACTAACCCAAACAGTTCTTTCCTGATGCTTCAATTACTAAATCGATCTGTTGTTTTATTCATTATTTGAATCCGTGAACATTATAGCCTTTATTCTCTTTCGTATTGTCTCTTCTCTGTTTAAAATGTTTTTAAAGTATTTCTTTTGTCCTACTGTACAAAAGGAGGGCGGCCGACATTAAATCCGATTAATGTTGTTTTTCAAACAGAATTCTTTCCAGATTTTAACCCATTAATGGAATAATGGTCTTTCTTCGTCATTGATGATACCTAGAGCATCTGTAACGCTATTCCATGAATTGGTGAAGGTGTTATTGGCTGTATGCCAAATATTTTGAATTTTTCCAAAGGCCTCTGAAATGGCTTAACGAGTGCTATTTAGTTATCTTTAGCATTTACACTCTTTTTTTCAATGCAGCAGGAAGAAATACTCGTACTTAAGAAATCCCCTGGCCTTGTTTTACCCATAAGATAACTAGTATCGATAAGATTCTTGGTATTACTTAATTCTTATCTTAAAGTAATAATATGACTGCAAATCCGGTTCAGATTACTATCAAAGTTATTAACTGTGCATACGTCATTGCTGGTAAATAATTATAGTTTAAAATACTAGGAAAACACGACTTTGTAATAATAATAAATAAATAATAGGTTGAATTTTAATCATAAACGTTGGAGAGGAAGTTTACAACCTACAAATCTGTAAAAAAATGTTATTTAAAACTTTCGTTAGGTATATTGTAATTGATTTGTTTGAATGCTTGAATTAAGTAGTTGTTTAGATGACATTAAGGTAATTTTTCATTAATAAAATACATAATTCAATAAACCCAAGAGTGGTACACATTTTTTATTCAACTCGTCATGTTTTGATGCAAGTAAAACAAAACGGTCAAGGTCACGAGCAATGTTGTGTTACTAACTCGCATTTGCTTCATAACTCTTTTACCTTTTAAGCCTTAAGTGCTAGTTTTGTTTTAAAATTCTTTACGTATATACTACTGTCGAGGATTTTTGTACATTTTTCATTAAAAGTACTTAAAACTATTTATACTTTTTAAATACCTACTTATTAAAAGTAGTTTCAAAAAATGATTTTACAAAACACCCATAACATATTTGAACGAAATCAACGGTAACATGAAATAAAACAAGTATCTACATGTCAAATTACAAATTTCTACTACCAAGGATCTCTGAGCTAACTCGACAACGTATAGACATACGAACTTATCAAACAATTATAGTCCCAACCTGCTAGCCAACGGAACCTTAAAATAGGCATCACAATCAGTAATTTCCTTTGGAAGCTGCAATGTCACAGACAGACACATTTATCTCATAACACCTGTTTTTACACAAGGCTTAAAATAAAAAATAGTCATAAGAAAAACCCACTCAATTACGAGTATGGTCCAAACATAATTATATATTGTGAACCCTTTTTAAAACGTCAATAGCGCGGGGAATCTAGTGATGTAAAAAACATGTACAATAAACAAATTACACACCTAGCAATCATATTAGTAATATAGTAGGACAGTATTATGTAAATAACGATTACAAACTGTGTTTATAAATAGGATCTTGCAGTTTTTTCCTTAATCAGAACCGGAATCATCATAGCATCATGAAGTTGTTTGTGTTGGTAACATTTTTGTTTGCTTACATAGTAACTATTTACGCTTTGAGAGTTGATCCAGATGTGCCATGGGGTAAGTAAAATTACTTTGGACAGTTCAATAAATGCGTTGTTCTCGAAAGCAACAGAAGACGAGTATTGTTTTTATGGACATGTATATATATGTACATACTTTCATATTTTTTGGCATGCTCTAAAGCTCAAAATTCTTTATCGATTTTAATAACTAAGGTGTCGTCTCTATTGTGGGAGTTCAATGCTATACAGATTATTTTGGGGAAGCCCCTATTTTTTGTAGTTATATTTATGTTTGTTTTTATTTATCAAGTGCCACAAATATTTATGAGTTTTAAGCTATGTGACAAGTTTAAAAAAATCATTCAGTAATTTTTTTTATACATGCAATACCTAAAATAATATTAATTCGTGAAGGGTTCAATTATATTTTGTTGTCCTTTTAACCTGCACTCTTACAAAAATAAAACGAAAAATCGCATAATTTCAGATTGCCCTGAAAACGAAGAGTACTACAAATGCTCATTGGAGAGATGTCAAACTAAATGCGAGGATTTGACGGTGTTGAAACCTTGTCCGTTATTATCTTCCGACTGTTACGCACCTGCCTGCTTGTGTAGCTCTGGCATGTTACGAAACGAAGCAGGAGTTTGTGTTCCCTATGAGGAATGTGAATAAATGTTATTATTCTTGCCTTTTGGTCAACTGCGCCACAAGGGTATGTTTTTGTATGTACAGTCAATTCCAAAAATGGGTGTCAGATACCCCTGTAAACTAACTTCCCAGTGCCCGATTGAGCTAAAATTTTGGATACGAATATTAATGGGATGACATTATAATATTGTAATGAATTAAGCTGATCTGATAATGGAGACCGAAGGTGGCCATAGGAACTCCTTAAGTAAACCACACAAGCTCATCGAAATTGGACTCCTTTTATTTTTGATGATGTTCATGGCTTGCTGATACAGTCGGAAGGAGTTCTCTAGATATAATGTCCTTGCCATAAATATACAATCCACGGCTTTCATTAGGATCATCTCCATAATGGGCCTGACATATTTTTTTTGTGCGGCGCCTCAAATTAAAAAAAAAAAGCTTTTTAGCAGTGTAATTTTGTTTTTCGGCTAATTATTTTTTGTTAATTTTTGTTTTGAAAAGGAAACAATTTTATTCTATTGTACTTGTTTCAGGTTTTCGATTTACGATACACACTGGACCCAGCTCTGAGTAAAAAATATTTCTACATCTTCATTAACAACCATATTAAAACTTCAAGATAAAAAAACTATCAATAATAATACCAAAATGAAATAATGTTCATTGTTAATTTTTTTCATTAATAATCGTTTGTTAATAAAGACCTTATATTTATATATTGGAATTTTTATTTCACCTGGTAATCTTTGTTCCGATAAGTAAAGTGCAGAATAAAAGTCAATTCCGGTTATGTTTACTTCAAATTCGACACTGGTATTAGAAGTGTCTATTTATAATAACTGACACACTGATAGTATTAACTATTTAAACACAACATAATTATCTTTGGCCTTAAAACCCACAAAACGATAATGGTGCGGAAAATCCAATGATGTAAACAAAATATATAAATATCTGAATACCAAAAATAACATTAATTTAGTTGTGTGTAAACAAAATGATTACGAGCCGACTATAAATATGGAATTACACAATATTCCTTAGTTAGAACTGGAATTATTGTACGTTCAACATGAAGTCTACGCTTGCAATATTTTTGTTTATTTATATTGTGACTATTTATGCTAAGACAATTGATCCAATTGTACCATTGGGTATGTAATTTTTTTTTATGCATGCATATTTATTTTTCGTTTATATAGATATATTCAGACTAGATTTATTTAGGGGCGATTCTAAATTATAATGTCATACCTACAACTTTAATTATTTTTCTTGTGTCATGTCTGTCTGTTTTACTCTTTGGTTAAATGGCCAATAATGTATTGTTGGTCCATTGTTAGTCTCTCTATATTGTGTCTATTATGATGTTATATTAAGAAAATAATAGAAATTGTTAAATTAATTAGATTAGATAATGTATTTCAAATTATCCTTTGAAATATTTTGAAAATATCGCGAAATATAATGCATAGATTTGATGTATTTTGCTAATATGAGTAAAAAAATAAAATAAAAAATTGGATGAGTTTAAAACTACTTTCGAAAATTATCTTCTACTCATACCTACCTACTTTGTGTCTTAACAATAATTTTTTTTTTTCAGATTGCCCTAAGAACGAAGTGTACTATAAATGTTCGTTAGAAATATGCGAAACTCATTGCAAGGATTTGAAGGTGGCGAAAGCTTGTGCAATATTATCTCCTGACTGCTTTGTCCCTGATTGTGTGTGTGTGGACGGCATGTTGAGAAATAAAGCAGGAGTTTGTGTTCCAATCGCTAACTGTGATTGAACATTAGTAAGTATCATAAATCAAATAGAAAACAGTCATGGCCTAGTGGTTTGAAGATTGGTGTCCCGAACAGGAGTTCCTGGGTCCAAATTCCACTAGTCCACCTCTATTAGATACCAATTATCACTTGCTATGGTAAAGGAAAACATCGTGAGGAAACCTACATATCTGAAAAGGAGAATGAGAACCTTATACTCGTAGGAAAAAAAGGCTGTTTTTATTTATTTTATTACTAGTACTTACAACACTGAAATAGTTGAAAATAAAGTAAGTTTAACTCTTAAGTACATTTTGCTAAGTGAAAACCAAATTTTAAATTCGATTTCTTTTTCAGTTTCTACGAGTAGAATAGCAGTACATAGTGGACCTTAGTTTTAGTTCTAAAAGTAGTATGTTAATAAACTTAGTTGATAAATCAATCGAATTACAATACTAACAAGAATAATGTTTGTTGTTAAGTGTTTATATTAAAAGTAGTTCTAATTAAAAAGCTCTTAACTTACAATGTAGCAAAAGATACTTTTGTAGTTTCGTAATAAATGAATGGACGTTGGAGTTCTGAATATTAATAACTTCGTTTCTTTGTTAAATACCTTTTTATACCGACGTTAATTAATGCAATCTTACGAGTTATTGTAAAGTTGACTCTTTTGACTTATTTTAAAGATGTTTTTTCAGTAACTCATTATTGTTACAGTACAATTAGTGTTTATCGCCTAGGTTTATGTAACAAATAAGTCAATGCTTGACAACAATCCCACCAGATGTTAAGAGGTGCTATTTTCTATTAAAATGAGCGCATTGACTTAGAAGAAGCCTGTTCACTCTTGACTTGAAGACGCCAATCTTGTAATTGAATGAAAATAGCGACGTGGGTAATCCAACCTTATATTGTTGTAGACAAAAGTACGTGTCCTAATTAACAGTAGGTAGGTAGGTGTTGTCAAACTTCCTCGGTTTGCATCTAGTACAGAATAAATATTTCAAATAAATAAAGCCGAGGAGTAGTGTATGCAGAAATTTCCAAGCTCTTAGTTAGCGTTTACCTACATTTTAGCTTTATATTTATTCTGAACTACAGCTATTTAATAATAAGCGAACGAGCTATTCAAACAATTTAGTAATTACAACGATAGTGCGCTACAAACATTACTATTTTATTGTCAACAGACGAAATTCTTGGGGACATGCTAATTTACTACATTTTGTTGTAGTCTTTAATATTTGCAAGTAGTACAGTGACAGTCGCATTCGTTTGCGAGAAATAAATTGCGAGAATAAGACAGTGAAATACATGAAAAATTATCGTGTTAATAAATTCTTCCCTAAGCTAAATAAAACTAGCAAAGTGCTAGTCGAACTCGCGTACGAAGGGTTCAGTATCATCATCTATAAAATAAAATCACGTTTGTTGTATGTTATTAATATTGAGCAAAAAAAATAAAAGTATCTACATAATTTGTGAAAATTCCAGCTTTCTAGCTACCACGGTTTATGAGATACAACTTGCTGACAGAGAGACAGACAGCGGAGGCTTAGTATTAGGGTCCCGTTTTTACCTTTTGGGTGCGGGACCCTAAAACGTGTTTTTAATTAAGAAGATTACGCTATTTAAATCTTATTACTATTAAAATAGTCACGAAACAGGACCTTAAAGTCATGACAATACGGCTACGTTATCATTCTAACATCAATACGAAATCGCACGATAAGGTAATAATATTACAGAGATCTAACCCCTGATCTAATAGCCAAAGATTTTCCTCGTGTAGTAGACGCTTTTTCACTTTGATCTATTATTCTATCTGTTGTTTTTCCATTATAAGAATAGATACCAAAGAAAGTAATGTAAGATAATACGTTTAGATAATATATATAGAATTTTCTTGTTCTTATTATAAACTAGTGGACCCGC